>CM051276.1:37369164-37396664 GCA_027921565.1 Artemia sinica
GCGTGACTTCGACGATACCCAGAAGCTCGTCGGATACTTCGGAGAATCTTCTCCGTTCAGAGGTGACAATCAGCTTAGAAACATTGCCAACGGCATAACTTCTTCCCAAGATATTAAAGTTGACGAGGCCGATGTGGCTGAAAAGTTGATTCTAAGTAAGATGACGGGAAAAACCTTGAAGGAGCAAGTCTTCAAGAAAAAAGACCAAGTGACCCTAATGAATGCCAAAAAGGCGGGGTCCTCTGTGGTAGCGCACAGAGATCTGGCGCTCCTTTTCCAGCGGTTTATAATAGTAGCCCAACGAACTGACCTCCGAGAAGAATACTTCAAGTACGAACTTTGTACGATTCCTCCTTCTCTTTTCGAAAGCGATGGCCTTATGAGAAAAGCAAATAAGCCAGAGCTTGCAAAAGCGATCTTTCAGGCTTGCGGGATCGAGACTAAGTCACCCTCAAGACCTGCTTCTGCAAGTAACATCATCTTGGATGGTGGTTCTCTTCTACATCGAGTTCCATGGAAGGTAGGGTCAACCTTCAAGGTCATCTTTGCTTCATACGTCCATTACGTACAAGCAAGGTACCCTAGTGCGATCGTTGTGTTTGACGGATATGAAGGTGGTCCAGCAATCAAAGATGCTACCCATTTACGTCGAGCAAGGATGGTTGGCCGCCAAGTTTTTTTTCACCGAAGAGATGACCCTCTGCATGAAGAAAAAAGAGTTTCTTTCATGTAAGACAAATAAAGGATGTTTCCTGAAGCTGCTCGGCAACCATTTGGAAGCCGTAGGTTTCTGAATTTTCCACTCGGAAGGAGACGCCGACGTTCTGATTGTAGAAAAAGCCGTAGAAGATGCTAGTCTTACAGACACAATCGTGGTTGCTAGTGATACTGACATCTTGGTTCTTCTGATCAGTCGATCAGATTCGCGTTCCGGGCGTTTATATTGCTCACCTGAAGCTAAGTTTGGCGGTACTAGTACAGCTTGGGATATTAGTGAGATGAAGCAGAAGCTAGGAACAGATGTCAGCAATCTGATACCATTCTGTCATGCCGTGCTGGGTTGTGACACAACCTCTCACCTTTACGGAATAGGAAAGGGCAAAGCCGTTCAGCTGCTAATTTCCAACAAGAGTTTCAGGGACAGCGCTGCTATATTTGGCAACAAGCTCGCATCACTTGACGATATTGTGGCAGCAGGAGAGCGAGCATTGTTGATACTGTACGGTTGCCCTGATGTTTCGAACCTGGACACTGCCAGAAAGCTAATCTTTCACAGAAAAGTGAGCACTGCCACCACTTTCGTGCATCCACAAGAACTGCCACCGACTCAGGCAGCAGCGAAGTACCACTCGCTACGTGTATACTGCCAAGTTCAAATCTGGCTCGGGAACCCAGTAGACCCTTTACGCCTGGGATGGAAACTGCAGGATAACGAAGTTTTTGCGCCAATAAAAACAGATCTCCCTGCCGCTCCGTCTCAGCTGCTGAAAATTATCAAATGCTCGTGTCGTATTGACGGCTGTGATAGTGAAAAGTGTACCTGTAAGAAAAACGGACTTGAGTGTACTATAGCCTGCCGTACCTGTAAGGGAAGCTCGTGCAACAATCGAAGTTTCAAGAAGAAGAACTTAGTGAAGAAGAATAACAGTTAACTGTGAGGATGAAAAATCTAGTTCCTACATTTTGATGATGTGCAATTTCTATATATTTGAAAAATAAGATAAAAGCTTTTCTCTGAACGCATTAAGTTAGAACCTACCTTGTCTCATGGTGTTTGGTGCTGAGGTGTTTCGTCATTCCTGTTTATTGTTGTTTAGTGTTTTTTTTCTAAGCCTTTCGTTTACATAGCCAAATAGACTACAAGAACGACAAACTTATTCCGTAGTAGACCTTGATAAACGCTGGTAAGAGTGTTTTTCCCCAAAGACACAGTTTTTTCCCCATTTTTTTTTTGCTGATAAATATTTTTCTTTTGGTCAGGTTACGAAATGAGTATCAGAAATGAATTCAGAGCCAAAAGCTGATCTAAAAAGATGTTTAAAACATTATAGTTTACGTTTTTAATTTTTTTTTCCCGGTTTTTGAGAAAAGAAATAAAAAAACATTAAAAAAAACAATTTCGCATCGAGCTAGAGATTAGATTTTTGATATGTTGTTCAGCATTTTTTTCCGGTCCGGATGGTGAAGAAACCATTTCTATACCAATTTTTTCCTGGTCAAAACTTATTTTTCTCCTACTATATGGTTAGTAAATAGAAAAGTTGTAATGAGGAAACATTTAAGGCCATGGGGGTGACTTTAAAATAAATAATAACATTCTAAACGACATATTTGATAATGTGAGGTAAAAAGTAACAGAATTAGATGTTCAAAGCATCTGCTTGTCTAAGCCCCGAAAGATTTTGTCTGAGATGACGTTCTGGTAACTTTTTTTTTACACATTTTTAACTCTTAATGGAGCTTTTATATTAAAAATTGGGGGTATTCTCAAAAAACGAGTTGGAGAAAGGGGCCCTTAGGAGGTTGGGACCCTTAGGAGGTTAGGGTCCTTGGTGGTTAGGGTCCTGGATGGTTCAAATCCATAATCATCTCACTAATCCAATATTCTGTACTTGTCTATTATAGCGACCACAGTCGAGAAGTAAAACCAGGTCATCTTGATGAGTCTATTACTTTCAACTTTTTTAGCGTTAAGTCACAAATTTCTGTCTCTTTTATTACATATTTTATATTAATAAGCAATGCTCGATGGTACTTGTGTATTATACAGAACACATTCAAGTGCCAGCTTTGAATCAGACTGTTACTTCAGCCTCGAAACGCGAACAATATAAGCAATGTCTCAAGGTGGAATCATAACAAACAGTTATTACGTAGGTTGATTTCGACAGCATCCTGTTACATAAATTCACAGTAAATTCATTGACCTAGAAATAGGTGTGTAATCTTGTATAGTTAGTCTTGTAGGCCTCTGGTTGGCTGTCATCTTGTACTGACACTATTTTAGCTCATTGGAGGTCAATGATCTTGTATAGGTAGAAATTAGAAAATCCTCCCTACTCAGGGCAAACTGAGGAGTTTATTTAAATATTGTTTGTGGCCGAAATAGCGGGCCAAAGGGGGAAAGATATTGTTTAAGTCGTGTTGTAACGAAAAGGAGTATTTATTTTCATAATTTGACAGTAGAGCAAAAATAAGATTTTTTTGCTTTTACTGGGAATAGTTTTATTTCATAATCTGAAGGAGAACATTTTTACGAAAATCATTTTATATATTGAATATTAAAGCACCGAACATATAAAAATATGGCCCTCGTATTTCAAAAGTCGTTATTACGCAACGTGAATCTCACAAAAGAGCGTAGAATGATTCTTAATCTGAGTAATGATTAAAAAATATAAATGATTTTATTTGATTAACAGACAACGACCGAAACTGTTAGTGAGTTTGTTTACTTTCTGTCACCTACAGCAATTTGGCAAAAATGCAAAAATCCTTTGATGATAGAATTTCTTTTAGATTAATTAAGTTTATCAAAAAAAGTATTTTGACAGAAGGAAAAAAGCAACATTAAAACTTAAAACAAATAATATTGCTCATAAAAAATATTGCTCATAAAATTTGCTAATAAAAAAACTGACGTTAAAACGAACAGAAATTACAATGAGTGTAGAACCTATAAAATTTATTCTAGGTAAGGGGGCATAATTAAAAAAAACTTTTTGGTCCAAAGGTTTTCCCTCGGTATTTCAATATATGTGAGTTTCTGGGATTTTAAGGGGAAGGGGAGCACTCTGTGGGAAGCACTTCTGAATGTTTTTTCCTTGTGCTAATAAGCTGTTGTGTTTTCACCCTTTAAGCATTTTCTTTTTTGCTATTTTTTGCTATTTTTCAACACAAAAGCAATTTTTTTTTAATTAAACGTTTTTTAATTAGTCCATTTTTTCGTCGTAGTCCCAAAATTATTCTGCCCATAATTTACGTTTCTAGCTAGAACAATTTATCTGCAAATTCACGAAAGGTAAATATAGAGCTGGTCCCGGGTAGATTTCTGAAAAAGTAACAAAGTTTTTTTTACGTTACCATTTTTTTTATTTTACCGTTACCAGGTTTGCAACCAAAAGGGCTACCAAACTTTTAAGCGACCTATTAACCTATATTGATATATGTGAAATAACACTCCCAGCCCTTCATCTTGACCTTTCACCCAGGACAGGGGGTTTCCAACCGTATTTTTCGTAAAGCTTATTGTTTTGATACATGATCTTTTAAGTCAGTACGTAATACCATACTTGGCCAATAACCAAAGAAAAAATCTTGGGCATTTACCTCAGTTTCAGCCCAAGACAGTGGATTCATACCCTGTTTTGTAGTGCTAAGCAAAATTTATAGAAACTATACTTGACGTACAAAGGACAGTGAAAATGGGATTCGATAAGAAACTTAGGAATTCAATTTTTGGTTGGAAATGACCTCCACATGCAGCAAAGCCATTTTTGTTGCACGCCAAAAAAAATGTGGGCGAAAAATCAGCAAAAAAATAAACTAAAAACAGAAAAAATGCAACAACTAAAGAAGGTATAGCTTCCGTTTAAAGTTGCAATTGTCTTTGGAAATTAATAGACTATTACTGTTTAGTTTTATAGGCAAACAACGCTTTCAAACTTAACCAATTTGTTTTGCTTATTAATTGTCCACTGCTCAACGTTCCAACACTGACGAAAATATGGTACTGCACTAAAAACTTCAAAATTTTGAATAGACCCGAAATGGATCCAAGGGGTAACTTTGTTTTTATAGAATTTTATTGCTCTTCTTTGATGTGGGAACATACATCAAATTGCGCCCCTTCTCCTTTGTTAACCTCCTTATCAAGCGGTCTCAGTTAGGATGAAGTAGGAAGTAAAGAACAATGTGGTCTCTTTCGGCTTTTTCTTCTTTTGACTACTTTGTGCATTGGTTGAATCGTAATAAAAACTAAGGAGAATGCTCAATCGATCCGAAATTAAAAGTTCTTGTGCCCTTTTTGAGAGCCAAAAGGTATCAGATTGAAGTAAGTTGTAATTTTCCCTACAAAACAAACAAAAGGTATTCTACGCTAACTACGGTACCTTCAATCAAGGTTGTCATCCCGTAAAAACATCGATCAATAGGTTTTATAATTTATTGGTTAATTTACTTATTTTCCTTCCAATGCTACTAGTGATATTATTTGTGGGTTTTTTGTGATTTTTGGTTTTTTATGCAACCCTACAACTCCATCACAAGGCAAATAGTGTCCATGACTAGATCGTGGCAAACGGTGCTTTCCCCCCTGGCATCATGCTTTCCTGGCTCCCGGCCCTTCTACACGATCGCTCCCCTGCTTTTGCTTAGTCCCTACAACCTTTGCCCGGGGGTTTTGCAACCCTACTATCGAACAAACAGAGCTCCCCAGGATTCCAGCTCCAAACTGGGCCGTATCCTGCCTTCAGTTCCAGAACGACGATTAGCCGAAGCACACAAACCATCCTGTCCTGGACCCTGTGATTGGGCTTCCGCTTCAATGGCAGTATGGATACAGAAAACATTGAACCTGGTGTTCTTAGCCTGCGTTCATACCGTTCCACACTCTGCTCTATGTTCGGACCCCTGCAAAAACGTCAGGATTCTTATTGAATCTCTCCGGCCCCTGTAAAGACACACCCCTCATCACAATTAAGAAGCAGTCTGTTGCTGGTGCCTGCTTGCTCACTAGTAAAATAAGGGCTGGGTCAATTGTTGGGAGGGATGAGGGGGTCCGATTCTGTCTGTGCTCGTTAGTATCGAAGACAGCGTGCTACCTCCCCCTATCACCCGCATCCCCCCCAGCCCCTCCAATCAGTTTTTCGCTCTCTGTAATTATTCGCTGTCTTAACAGATAGAGAGTGAAATTGCTAGTATTTAACAAATGTTGAGAAATATATTAGTCAGGTGAAGTAATATCAATTAGAACTGACGAAGATGTTAAATAAGGGTAAGTGTATCTTGCTGTTGGATAAGTATTTATGTTTAAATGACCATGTCTGTTGTAAGTTTTTGGGTGCTGACACTTGGAGTGTGCGTGAGTAGATGTATGATGATATTTGATTTGTTTGCGTGGGGACTGTGGTCGTGCTTTTTGCTGAGGTTGTTAGTCCGGAAATCATGGTCGTCCCCCCTTCAGGACCTAATAAAACTCGTAACCTCTAGCCCATGATAACCAAAAATTTAAAAACTTGTTTTCCAAAAAAAACTGCCCAGACAGGAAATTAAATAAGTTACGGATAGCTATTGACAACTTGGAGAATTAAGCATGATTGTAAAGTTTTCTACCAGATAGAAGAAAACTACTACCCGTCCTACAGCATCACGTTACGGTTTTCAGTTTAGCGATTTGACCAGAGCCTGGCCTCAATTTTGTTTCACCGTCGAAAAGCTTTTGATGCAATTATTTAATAATAATAATATTCTGCAATAAAAAGGCTTTCGGCTCTATAAAAATTTACATTCACTAAAAAACTTGGCAATGCTATTCTTAAAAGAATTGGTAGTCAGCCATAATCACTTCTGGCGGGAGATTGTTCCATTCCTTGACTACTCGGATTGAGAAGGCCCACCTTCCAACTTCTTTATTGAAAGTGTTTTGTTTTGGCTTAAAGTTATGTCCTCGCAGATTATTTGTGCTGAGGAAGAGTATATCCTCTGATCCAATGTTGTTGTAGTACTTGTGACATAGCTTGAAAGTTTCAATGAGATAACCTCGGAGGAGTTTTCTTATCAGTTATTTTTCTTTTAATCTAATTAGTTCTATATTTCAGTATACTGGGTCGTATAATACGAATCACGGATGACGTATTTGAATATAGGGAATGGGTGAGGCAGAATTTTCTCGTAACATCCCCTTTGTCGCTTAGTCCAGTTATTGGCGTGCAAGATGACGTCAGTAGCTGTGATCGAGGATCACCTGCGATTAAACAACGACAGATATTGCTTGTACATACAACACCCAACCCTCCTTTCTCATCACAGGTAAGTCTGAACCCTAAACCCTCCTGATACCCTAAACTTCCAGCTACCCCAACGCTCCCAACTCATCACGGTACTTGTATGATCCATTCGGTACTTGTATGGTATGCCCCCGACCTAATATTCTTCATCTAAAAAGAACCAATTTCTCTGACGCTCAATCCTAATGAAATATACCTAAGAATGATAAAAATGCAATACTTTAGAAACAAATTTGGGCTATATATTTGCACATGAGGGGGGGGGGGATGGAGTATAGCAGGTCTGCCTAATTTGTTAGGTACAGTTATTCTACATATTATGGAGTAAGAATTGTTTTCTAACTTTACATTGTCCAAATACTTTACATCCCCCCTTCTAATGTGCAAATATTTAGCCCAAATTGTATATATCACTTCTATTCTATCAATTCTCTTTGTCTTGTCTGACGCTAAGCTGAAAGAAACTTAAGAAAAAAACCGTTTCTACAATGCATCAATGGATGAACAATTTGAGTGGTCCGGGCTATACCATACAAGTACATGCATTCTCAAGATTATAAAGATACTATGAGGGCAGGACTCTCCTCTTGTGGTGGCAAAGTTTGATTGATAACTGCTTGGTGTAACATGACCAGGAGTTCGATCTGAGTTGCAACAACCCATTGCATGTTTCGGAATGTGATTTTAGTGGTGAGATTATGCGAAATGTCTCCATAATAATTCAAGCAAGAAGAAGAAGGGAGGAAAATCATTTTATCGGGGTTTCAGCAACAGCTGCAATCTAGTAAAAAGCAAATGCTTGCCCATAATAACTGAGAATAAAACAACGCGTTTTTAAGTATATTTTCAAATACAGAAGAACCGCCATTTGACGCTGATTCAGGAAATTTAATGATTATTAATTTTCAATTTCATTTCTTTGGAAATTATTAAGAGCTCCCCGTAAGGAACCCATAGTAAATTACGAGGTGGCCTCTATGAATTTTTTATATTTTTTTCTTCTGATCACTTCGTATTGAAGGAATGGTCGTAAAAACTTAGGAGAAAGCTCACTTGATTCGAAGTTAAAGGTTCTAGTGCCCTTCTTAGAGTCAAAAGTACGAATTAAATTTTTGAATCTAGAAGAACTGCAATTGACGCTGATTCAGGAAGTTAAATGATTATTCATTTTAAATTTCATTTCATTTTGTTGGAAATTATCAAGAGCTCCCAGTTAGGGACACATGGTAAAGAACGAGGTGGCATATACGGATTTTGTTTCTTCTTTTATCCTTTTGATCACATCTTATTGAAGGAATGGCTGTAAAAACTTAGGAGAATGCTCACTCGATTCGAATTTAAAAGTTCTAGTGCCCTTCTTAGAGTCAAGAACTATCGAATTAAATTTTAAAATCTAGAAGAACTGCCATTTAACGCATATTCAGGAAATTAAATAATTATTCATTTTAAACTGAAAGGAAAAAAGCCTATGAGCCTCCCCCCTCCCATCTTTAAAAACAAGGAAAATTACTCTTGTATAGGAAATAGTGAACTGTCTCCTTTTTTTCTTTTTTGTCCAGAGAGAAAATAAGATAAAAACAAAATAAAGACTCACTTTTGACAATAAAAGAAGGACTTTCAGCCAGTGAGAAAAAAAGACAAAGGGGATATTTTGGAATATCAACCTTGTTTGGTTTTCTTACTTATTATTTTTTTTTCTTTGATTTCTTCGGTTTTGTCGAACGTCATGAATAGCCAGTTTGGTCTCAGGACGTATTTAAGACTCAATTTTACTGAAAGGGAATAACAAGATGCATTTTAAGTATTTATCTTTAAATTTTATTTTTGGACTTTGATTAGAATATAACAAATTTTTAAGTTAAACTTGATATAAGCGTTTTTTGTTTGTTTGTGTATTTCTGCTAGGTAACCCTACACTGCCAGTGGCACTAGTGTCACTTAATTGGTACTAATGACAAATTTGTCTCCAAGAATTGTGAGAATTTAATTATATGATCAATGCTGGTGCATAGGTTATGAGCAATGTGAGATATATTTATTTTAATTTTTTATTTATACTCTTACACCCCTTTGAATGCCTTGGAATACCCATTTACCTTGTCCACAGAGGAGCTTTTTGAAATATGTCTTGTTTGGCTAATCTTGTTTGGCTCTTAAGACCAGCTCTTGGAGATTACAATCCAATTTCTATTGTGACCATGTTAAAGAGTCAAAGACTTTTTATATTCTGTTTTCTATTTTATTTGGTATTTTCAAGTCAAATTCAAGTTCTTTTATTCAATGCATACCAATAATCAAAAAAACAAAAAAAAGCAAAGGACTCGGAGGCCGTTAACTGGGAAAAAAATTAACACTACATATTAATCGTTTCCAGGCTACTGAACTAGGCTTAATCAAAAATAAATAAGAATAATAAAACTTAAATGATAAAATGATTTTAAGAACCAAAATAGTAATAAAATAAGTAAGAAGTACTGCCAAAATAAGAACCTTGGTTTCGTCTTGGTTTTCATAAGTTTGGATAATGTTTTATAAACTTTATATTATATATAATGTCCGTGGCATCATGGAATTGTATATCAATGGTCAGGGCGGTAGAAAACGTGTTCAGCCAAAGCCGAAACAAAGGTTTCAGGAGGCTTGCTCAATTGTACCGTTATGACACAATCATGTAAATTAGCCATTGATGTACAATCCGATGATGCCACGGCCATTTCTAATGATAAAGGTTTTAATGAGTGGGCAAGAAATTCTATGAAATAAATAAATATCTTTGTTAATATTTCAATAAATTGAGATACAAAAAATTTGAATATTGACCCAATTTATAACATTCTTTTGAAAAGTTAACCAGTACTTAATGGGGTATTATGATTTTACAAAATCACCAGGGGATGATATTAAATACAAGGCCTAGAAGATTTGCAGCACTAGTAACAAACAAAAGGATTATTTCGCAACAGAGTAGTTAACTCCATCTCCATTTTATGTTATGTTATCCAGTTGCTTTGGTGTTCTCATCACAGTAACTCTATTAACTTCTATTACCTGTGTGGATCAGTTGCGACAATTGTAGATCTTAATATTGGTTGTTTTTAGTTCTTGATTTTATATTTTATTTGTTTTTCGGTTATTTTAGTTTTTATCTTTGTTTCATCAGCGTTTTTATACAGGCGAAATATCCGTGTCGTTGTGGTTTTTATCTTTCTTTCTACTGGTCTTAATCCCATTTGTTTGTTCTTCATTGAGATTTCTCTCTTTGTTTTTTCTTTGTCTTGGATGGCCATTTCGGCTTAAGATCTTTCATTCATATTAATTCTTATTACTTTCTCGTTTCTATACTACCATCTTTGAATATTTGTTATCAAAAATTGTTTAATATGAACGGAAAGGACTTGTAGGTATAAAAGTTTAAAAAGAGGGTTTCCTGAATAAAAAAAGAACTTTCTTTGTGGAATATTGTGTAAACTTTGAAATTTTACTCTTTAATAAATAACTAAATAAAACAGAAGAAGTAATCAAGCTCAAATAACTTAAGTTCTCAGTGTCTGTTAACTTATTACACGTTTTTTAACGTTCAAGCAAAGGTACTAACTTTTGATATTAAACTTATCTATTAATTACATGCAGTTTCAATAAATGTCCTGATATTTTTTCATTCGTTTGATAAGTTACTGACTACTTACTCCCCTCCCCTCCCTGGCTCAAAAAAAATTTCTAAACTAGTTTTGCTATGGATGAAAAACACCCTATTTGGAATAAAAATCGTTTTCAATAAAGCTCAAAAGACATTGTGATCTTAAGCAAGTTTAGGAGGTGGTGGCTCTATTCCTGTTGGTGGTTTTTTTCAGTTCGTTGAAATTTTGATTTGATTATTAATTTAATTTCTGTAAAAACGGCTCGTAAAACCTTAACAAAAATGAATATTAAAAAAATTAATGCGTTTTAAACTTTTTTTTAACCCCCTACCTCCCGAAAAAAAACTTTAACAAATTTTTATAAACTAGTCTAATAATTGCCTTTAGTATTAAGTTTGTTGAGTGGAATGCTGACCGAACAGATATATTAGGACTTTTTTAAACTAAAGATTCTGATTCGAGACAAATTTCGGTTCAACAGCTTGATTTTTCCAGGCGAATAACTGTGAGGATGAATATTCGGTTTACTTATGTTTTGGATCAGATTTGACGAAGTCGTTCGTGTTTGCCGAGGAGCCTTACTCCACGTAAGGAAACATGCTAAGAAAACAATTCTTATTTCATAATACGCAGAATAATTATAGTTAACAAATAATACATGAAGCTAACCTTTAATATTACGTCTTTCATTATTTACACTTTTTCTGCGAAATATCTGAAAAAAAGTATGGATTCGATAAGCATTTTCTCAGTTTTTAAATTCGTGCTGAAATGAATGGGATCGACAAAATTTGTTTATAGATGCCAGTATGCACAAACTGCAATGGCGTTAATACAAATGAAACACCATCAACGCCATCTAAATTATTTCTCATATCACGGGTTAAAAAGAAAATAGTGAGAAATTGTGATAGGTTATTAAGATGGCGTTTGGGCGTTTATTTGAGCACTTTTTTCAAAATTGAACAAAGACTTAGAGAACACAAAAAATCCCGAAATCTGGTAGAAAAGGTGTAAAATAATGAAATGGGTGAAGATAAAGGTTATCTTCATGCAAAATGTGTTAACTATGATTATTCTGCATATTATCAAGTAAGAATTGTTCTCTTAACATGTTATCTTGTGTGGAGTTCTGGCCGGCAAATTTTCTTTTAAAATAAATAAAGCCACTTTTTTGAAGGAACAAGCAGTATCTATAGATTACACTTGCCTTTTGAGTTTAAGTGGACTGTTTAATGGCAGGTAATCATAGTTTGCATAATGCCTGCAGGGAATGTTGTGGTTGAATTGGATTAAATTGGGCGATCACTACTAACTCATTTGCTTATGAATAGAAATCCAAAATTTGATTTTCCCTAGATACGTCACAGAATAAGTAATTCTTGATAAATTTTCCAGATTTTTTGTTCTTTGAATTTTCTCAAAATCTGCATTTATAATTTTGGTCAAAGTGCCTGAACCAACCCCAACAAGCTAAAAAAAAAAATCCTAAAATCTACCGGCGGTAAATTCGTCTATGAAACAGTTTTTTTTTTTTGCTTTGAATACAAATGTACAAAATTATAAAAATTACAAGATTGTATAATTAAGCCATATCATATGGTGAGAAGTCAAATTCAAAGGGAAAACTTTTAAGCACTCTGCTGGTTCCTCCACAGGAACAAGGTTTTAGCAAAATTTGAAGAATGTCATTATTATCGACATTTGTAACATCTTCTGCCTTGGGGAAGACAAACCTTTCGCTTTTCTTGCGCATGAAACTAATCGTATCTTCACCTTCTGAAATCTCCTGCACTAAGCCAACATAGCCCCAAGTTGACTTCCGAAGCTGAAACTTGAAAAGGGGACGTAATCTCATACTGACAAGGAGGATGGGCTGAACGGCAGGTCATCATTGTTGTCTTTTTCACCAAAATGTAATGAATCATCAGATGAATCATCCAGCTTGAGATTTACCACGGGTGACTTTTTTGGTTGGTTTCTCTCTCCATTTTTAGTTTTTTTTTGCCTCAATTTCTTTCTTTTCTACAGTGTCAGTGAGTATCTTGGTTCTGCCTGTTTTGTGGCGCTTACGAGAACTTGTGTGAACATTTACCATAAGCGGGAAAGGTCTAATCATTTCTGTGGTTATTCTTGCCAACTAACCTTGTAGGTTGGTAGTTGATGGCCTAGGAGAGGGACTGGGGTCAGTTGATAATCCAGGAAAGAAACATCATCGTTGGCTTAAGAATCGCAAATTTCGTCAAGTTCCATGGCTGCTGCATTTGCCTGATTTGAAGTTACTTGATCTTGGATAAGTCGGTCCGCCACTTTGGACAGGATCAAATATACCTCACTGAATATATTTCTGTCGAAAAGCCAGATTCCAGCCTTTGTGAAAGATGAAGCGATATTTCCCGGTGAAAACTTCTCTATGTAAGGCTGAAGACAAAGCTCAGCCACCTGGTGAATAGCCACCCTTTGTCCAGGGTTTAACGGGAGCCACTCATTTAACTTAAGGTTGAGACTGCTCTTAAAAGGACAAAAAAAACAATATCTAAGGGTTGGAGTTGGTGGGAGCAATGTGGTGGAATGTTAGAAGAACAATATTGTTTTGCTTGCAGAAAGAAATATATATGGGATCAAGGTGACTTTACTGATTATCAAGCAAAATGAGATGGGGATTATCTTTTGAAGAGCGGCATTGCTGCCAAAAGTGTTGTAGAGCCAACAAAAACTCTTACTGTTCAACCAACCCGACGGGTGTGCAAGGCCAAAGGAGCCAGGAGGACCTCTTCGTATCATCTCAGGCTTAAATTATTTTCGTGGAAAAATAAAAACTGGTGGTCCGCCAATTGCATTGATGAAATAAACCAATATTGTATTTTTTCCTTGCTCAGTAGAGACAGTCTGTTTTACTTGTTTTTTCTCCGGTTGGTGCCACAACTTTTGGCGGTTCAAAACCGTAGAGACGCCAGTCTCATCGACATCCCATATGCGCTCAGCTGTAAATTGATGCCTGCCATAGACATCAAGTAGATTATCAAAAAACTTTGAAACAACTACTTTGCTGAAGCCACTTGCCCGGGCTTGGCTACTGGGCTTAGTTACACGAAGCAAGATATTAGAGTTTCTTTTCAAAAAAGCAATAAGCCAATCTTTTGAAGCACGGCTTCATTCTGTCCAAGATAGCGGTGTTTCAATTTCATTCGCAAAAATATATTGAAAGGCCAGCTTTTTAACATCATTTGAGGTAAGACCGTGATTCATTCTTGATGCAGTTACAAGATAGTTGCATATGTCCCTTTTTTGTTTGTTAGAAAATATCTACCGATTGTGCTATATACGCTTCTCAGCTTTTCTGATTGCCACATCAACATTCACTTTATGCTTATCTTCATTACAGTTTAGACCATTGTTTGCCTTTTTCAGATAATTGTAAAGGGAGCTTTTCTTGATTTTGAAGTGGGCTGCAGCTGCTCTGATTGACATCCTCCTATCTAAAAGCACTCAGAGTGCCTCTCTTAGATTTTCCTGTTGGGGTCCGCGGTCCAAAACTATCTCTCATGAAAGGGATAGAGAGAGTTTACACGATTGTAGGATATATATGGTTACTTGGAAAATGAAAATCAAAATTATATATATACTTATTAGCCGTCTATTTGTTTTTTTTTTTTATTGAACTGGAAATATATCTCCATTTCATTCTGTTTATATTGTTCTTTCTTTTGCGTACAATCTCATATGTAAGTTAAAGTTAACAAGGTAAATTGCGTGGGAATGGTGTCCTGGCACGTAGAATGCGTGTGTATACGTAGAAAATGAGGATCAAACTTATATATCAGCTTTCCTTCTTCTTTTTTTTTTTTTTTTATTGTAACGATCAGAAAATCAATCTCCAACTATGCATGTTTTTCATTATTCTTTGTTTTCGTACCAGTCTCTGATGAACAACAAAGTTGACAGGGTAAAATACGGAGAAAGGAGAAGAGACAAAACACTAAATTTAGTTGAAAAAGAAAAGGTCCTTTTTTACTCCATTCAGTTCAATATTTAACCCTCCATATATGCAATCCTGTAGCGGTCTTAAGTCGAAGGAGACCGAAAACCCAAAATTTGTTAAATAATTACTTAGATTACTTAGGTTGTTGGTTAGATTATTACTATGACAGTAATTATGTTGTTTAAGGTCGTTCGATACTCTAAAAAATAAGCCCTATCTCGTCCGATTACAGTCTTCTTTAGTTTGTGTGGCCAAACAACTCAGAAGTAGTTGGGCGGTATTGCCATAGCTTGCATAGCTAAAATGAGAGATCCGAATAAACAACAGAAAACTAAAATCCGACACCTACTTTCCCAGAAATCTTAGAAAAAGCATTTAACTTCTCAAGTTTTATGCAAGAGATAAAGATATTCAAATTTAATAGAACGTACATCATTAAAAAGTGTAGACTTTGTTTTGTTTTTTATTGAATGGAGCAGAATTTTCTTTTTAAGGTTATGGAAATGGCAGTCCCTAAAAGTATTCTAGTATACCTGCTCGGAAAACATTAATAATCAGCTCAAAAGAAGTCTCATCAAAAATTTTGACAGCTTTTTAAGTTTCCTGTTGTGTTAACTGCTTTGATTGGAATCTTTGCGGACACAGGTTGTACATTATTTATAATGTATTTACATTGATTAGACAACGTTAGACCTAAAATTTGATAGAAGGTTATACAATTCCTTTGTTGTTAACTAGCCTCTTGTTAGCTTTTAAAACTGTTGACACATCCAAGATACCTTGTCAGTTTATGCCGAAATTGTTTGGGAAGCTCCCTCTGGTGCCGAGAAATTTAGCTAATGGGCCCTTTGTCTCTGAAACTGTCAGCCGACTCTGAGACTCATAAAATAGCATTTTTGGTATCGAAGGTTCTTAACCTGAATTCTGTAAGACAAAGAAAATACTGAGGGGCCTTTGCTCTTTTTTAGGTTTCCGGTTACCTTTAAATTTATTAAGGCGAGAAAAAGAGTCCGTAAAATTCAAATCAAATATTTTCTACAATATTTTTTAGTTAAAATCAAAATATACCTGTATATTATAAAAAATGTTTATTATTATTGGATTGTTCTATTTGTCATTTTTCAGCAGCGATCCGTCGCTAGATTTCCAATTAATCCCGATTTCCATCGTTCTCTTTCTGCCAGTCAGCTTAGCACTAAAGACGAGGAGCTGGCCGCAATGAAAGGAACTCATCAGAAAGGAACCTGACTGGCTGGGACTTGCTATTTCCCAACAGTTTCCCACCTTTCAGACCGCCCTCTGGGATGTGTCATGAAAATCATCCATCAGAGAATCGTCAACCCTCTAACGGATATAGATATGCAAATAACAAGATGAAAAATCACAGTGTACCTGAGCAGACAAATCAACCAGGTCAGTTTCTTATATAGATGTCAGGTCGATAGTATTTCTGTATTTGACGGGTAATTTCTCATAAGACTACTGATAGCTCATCGTGGTACCATGTTACCTTGGGTTAGCATAACCCTGCGTGCTCCATCTTCACCCATTGTTCAGTAGTTCACCATTTAATCCCTTTCATTAAATTTCCCCCTTTTTTTCTTACAGAAGAGGACAATCGTGTTGACTTAGCTGTGATGGAAAAATATTTTCGCTTCTTTGAGAATAACTGGATTTTTGCCACGTATCAAAGTCGTGTCATTGGCCCCTGTGAGAAGGGTATATCACTTGACACCTAAAAAAGAGAAAAATAAATAAAATCAAAATGTTGCTCTTACAGCACAAATAAAGCAATTTTTTCACTTGCATAATTTGAAGATCTCACATTTTCTTTTTTACATACATTCCCAATCATAATTAATATGGGTATCAGATTAATAATTAATTGATAATGAATTTTGAGAGTAGTGTAATGGTATTGGAATATTTTTCTGAATAAGCCTTAATCCAAGTGTATCGAGACTTTTTTTTTAGCGAAAATAAAAAGCGGCGTTAAAGAACAAAAACCGTTGTATTTATTAGGAGGGAAGCCACCCAGTAATCCACCCAATTTGTATTCTCAAGTTGTGGTGAAGTTTGTGTATATATATATATATATATAGTGGTGTATTAACTAAACACCACAAGTTGTGGTGTATTCTCAAGTTGTGATTAACTAAAAAACGATCAGAAATTAAATAAAAAAACAAGTTTTTTAAACTGAAAGTAAGGAACGACATTAAAACTTAAAACGAACAGAAGTTATTCCGTATATGAAAGGGGCTGTCCCCTCCTCAACGCCTCGCTCTTTACGCTAAAGTTTGACTCTGTCTCACAACTTTATTTTTTAAAACAATAAAAAACTTTAGCGTAAAGAGCGAGGCGTTGAGGAGGGGACAGCCCCTTTCATATACGGAATAATTTCTGTTCGTTTTAAGTTTTAATGTCGCTCCTTACTTTCAGTTTAAAAAACTTGTTTTTTTTATTTAATCATTAACAGGTTTCAAGCTACAAACTAATTCAAGCCCAGCTATTTGATCAAGAACAGATTTGCGTTTAATCGAATCAGACAGATTTGAAGGCACTTTAGAGACAATTACTGTCGTATGAGTGTCAGTTGCTGGGGTAGGTTTGGGTAGTTGAGGAAAATTCAACTGATAATTGTCAAGTTTCCCTGACATTTCAACAACCACTTGTTGTAGCTCATTAAACTTAGAGAGTAAAGAAGTATAAGCATTGGCAGGGAGACATGGCCCCTCAGTAGGTCTCTTTATCACAAACACAGGTACAAAAGTGTCGCTACTGTCAAGAGATCTGAACAGAGAAATAATGTCACTAAAATGACTAGAAAGTCATTGTTCCCCTTACGTACTGGGAAATCCGATTCAGGTGCTTTTTATTTGCCACAGTAAACTTTTAGCTTCTTTGACTATGTTTCACGGCAAATAACTCCATACATGTTTTTGAGCGTCAAGATGCGTTTATGCGCTCAGTAGCAGCTGAACGTCGTCCAATTATAGCTTGATTGTGAATTTTCTCGTGGTTTTTCTGCTGTGATGGTGTAATAAGTCGAAATTTGACTTTCCTAGTTCCATTAGTGCCTAATGATGGCATTAAAGAACTGAAAAGACTGACTTAATCCGAACGGAATTCATCTTGCTGACAGTGCGCCATCTATTTTGTAATTTGGAGTTTAATTGAGATGGCGTTCCAGACGCTCAAATAGAAGCCTGAGCGTCCGGTAACAATATAGCTTTATTTTTGAATTTTCTCATGGTTTCTTTTTCTGCTGTGGTGGTTTGAATAATCGAAAAGTTGACTGTCATAGTTTCCATTAGTGGCAATAACGATGGCCTTAAATACGCGAAAAGCTGATTTATATGGAACTGAATTCATCTCGTCTGACAGTGGCGCCATTTATTTCATTACTTAAGGCTCTTTCGACTGTTGAAAGCCGCCTGAATGTCCAATCAAGTCAACAGCGATCCAAGCGTAGCCCAGAGGGAAAAGAGGAGGCCAAAGAAATAAAAATTTGCTATCCCTGTTGCTCGTTTCTAACAACGAGCGGGGCTCTCAGTACAGGCAAGGGAACGTATTCTGACAGTATTTAACTGCATCCCTCCTAGTGAATCCCTCCTTCGCTTTCGTTCCGTGGTACGCCTGACCCAGTATCCGTCACTGTCAAGTAACCCACCAATCCCCTACACCTGAGTTTTTCTTGTCGAAGTGCAGACTTCCAATATCCTAGTATTAATGCCCGATCACTAAACATAAAACCGACGAAACTTCTAAGTCGTTCTCAACCGACGAGTTCCCCATTGCTGTTATCACAGAATGTTGGATTTACGAGAACCGGGCATATCAAGGGTACAAGTGTTTTTTTAATCGAGACGCGACCGAGGGATTAACCGACGAGGCGGTGGTGGTCGGACTGTACTGTTCGGGAAGACTTTACTTGTAAATTTAACTAAGTCAGCCCATTAATCAATGCCATGAATAATTTGGGGTCGAATGCAAACCAAAGCGCCTATCAAAGCGATATCGTGCGTTGGTTTGTAGCTGCAGTGTTAACTACCCCGAAAGTGCAAAGAACAGAAAATAACTGATCCAGTATATCCAACAACTGCACTTGATAACCTACGCCGCAGACACGCAGCGCCTGCTTTTGTAATCGCTGGTGATTTCAATCAGACTAATAGGCTGGTCTCCAGATTCTTTGACTTTTAAGCAAGTTGTCTCAATCCCCTACTCACGTCAGTGGTAGTATATTAGGATCTTATTTTCACGAACATTCCCGATTTATTACGAGTAACCTTCTCTCCTCGTCCGTTGCATAACTCTGACCATAACACACTTATCTCGGTTCTTTGAATGCCAAAGTTGCCTTCCCAGCACCACGTAAAGTAAAAATTACCACTCGACCTATCTGACTAAAGTGCAATTCGTTCCTTTGTACGAAAGATGGATTGGGACGTTTGACTTTGAAGAGATTTGCTCTATGACAATATCCGACCAGAAGTTGATACTTTCACTCTTTGCTGTACATGTAAATATCACGACCATTTCCCTGAGAAAAAAATAACTGTTAGTGATACTGACAAAACCTTGGTAACACCCGATCTTAAAGAAGCTTATCTTAACTCGCTGCCAGTTACATCGCAGTGGGGATATTGTTTTCCAGCAAACAACTTCGTAACCGCATTGTTAAACTGTTACGAGCAGCGCGAAAAGGTACGTTTCATGACAAGTCTCGCTCTCCTTCAAGGTGAGCCCTTATTGGCACCTGAGTCAGCGTCTTACGGTAAACGGTAACCACCAGTGAATTAAGATACAGAAAGACGACAAACCGCTGATAAACTCACCGAAGTGAACGCCTTTTTTCACTTCAATTCTGTACTACCACCGTCCTTCATATCGCCGAAAGCCGAAATCGAGAGCCCTCATTGCTGACGTCCCCTCTGAAGATACACTCTGAAGTATCCGAGTTCGCGTGTATAAAGAACTTCAAGTTAAAAAGCAACTGTGCTTCTTACCCAGGATAAATATGCCAGTTAAAATTTTAAGAGAATATTCTCTTTTTTAGCAAACCACTCTCCTCAGTGGATCAATGTCGTTTCAAGGAGCAAAATTCCCGAGTGCTTGGAAAAAAGCCTACGTCCGCGTCTTACACTAAAGTCAAGACCCGAAGTCCTGCAATCGCTTCGTCCGATTCTATTACCGCCTAATAAGGGCTAAAGTGACTGAATCTTTTATTTTATAGAGAGCTCTAGCCCAAGTTCAGCCAGCCCTAGATCCGTTTTCAGTACGCTGCTTGAAAGGGAGTAGTACGAGCGCATTATCTAGTACGTCCCTCTACCACCTGATTACGAGTGGTTTGACAAAGGCCAGTAGCACTCGTTGACCTGCTGTTTAGTCGACTATCGTAATGCTTTTTGACTTGATCCGCCACTATACAGCAGCAAATACCTCAAAAGATGGGCGCTGAAGCATATTTTTTGCTCTTAGTTGTTGACTTCCTGGTAGCGCTGTCAGTGTGCTATCTCTCTTACCCTATTGACTTAAACTCTGAGTTGGGCCTGAACTAACGTGTGGCGCACACAATGCACTAAGCTGGCGAGCTCTTTTGGTTTTAGCGGTAATTAACTACATTATCCTCGAGTTTGAAGACAGATTCAAATACGTGACAGATCTCTCCCCTACTTCTGAAATAGTCCTTGCTGAAAAGTCAGACGTGTCTCCCCAGTCTCAGCAGTGAGATCAGGAACTCCTTTCTCGGGCGTGTAGCATTAACTCCTCCAGCTTAATATGAATAAACAAAAGTCCAATGAGGTTTTACTCCGCGTAAGCGTGACCTCTCATCGCCCGGTTTCTGGGTACCCTACACCTCACCTCAGTGATTCTCGGGGTTACTTTCTGACACTGTTCATTTAGCGCGACATCGCCCGTCTGGTGAAAAGGTAGTTGCGCATTTACAGTCGCTAATTACCTTTCGCCGACTTGTTTCTCACAAAGTCAGCCTGAAGACGTTTTACGTCACGTATGGTTGCGCCCAATCCTTGAATATGCTGGCCCTGTGTGGGGCCCTCAGGCTCAAAATATTGAACACTAATGAATCTGGAGCCATTCAAAAACGGGCAGCTGAAAGTGATACTAGGCCCTAAATACAACTCTTATGAGGCTGACCTTAGTACCTTACTACGCCAACGTTGCGTATAGGCGCTACAGTTAATGTGCATTTTGGGCAGTCCCTTCTTTCGTCCAGAAACACGTGTCGTTGCTTCCTCCCCCGCCCACCCTGCACCTATCACCGCCAACCCCCGCCATAAAAATCAACTAGTGCAGGGCCAAAGTGTCGACAACCCGTCACAGCAATTCCTTCGTGCCCTTTTTTTGTTAGTTATTTTAAACCGCCCGTGACCAGTTTTTATGTAATTGTACTAAACACGCAAAAAAAAAGAAAAAAAATTTAGTCGGGGCTTCGGCCACCGGCTACGATAGTTGTTTATAATAAATGAGTCTATGAGTCTATGAGTCTATGTTTTTTTTTTATAATATCCTACTCCATTCTGCTTAGCAGATTGCTTTGAATAAAATTCAGCACCGGAGGATGTAAGAGTTCAGACGTTTCGTCAGTGCTTTTCATGGCTATCGCAATCGCCACACAAATTAAAAAAAGACAAATTTGATTATCACAATCGCCATACAATTTGATTAAAGGACGTATACACATGATTGCTGGCAGATTCCAAGGAAATATTGAGAGTAAAATGCATGCCAAGACGGCATCTATGACTTAGAGGAATTTAAATCAGTTGTGGCTCCCTCTAAATCAAACATAACTTGCCAAGAAATGGCATGCAAAGATTTCAGAGATTGTGAAATTGAGAAGGAACTCAGAACTTTCTGTGATCTACATAACATAGTTGAAGGCTGCTTTGAAAAAGAAACAAAATCAGTGAAAAGTAAGACATAATTGACAATCCCAATAGAGACTGTGACTTCTCTTGAAATGGAAATTCAGATTGAATACCCCCTTACCACCTAGAAAAATCGGTGCTATAGGCATAAGCTCTGATAAGAAATCTAACATTGTCAAAAAGCTGATTTCTGTAATAACCCCAAGTACAAAGCAGTTTCAGCTAGAAATGCCTGAGTGTGACTTGGTTTCAGACCTTGTTAAAGTGGTTAATGTCCCATTCTATTGATTTATTGAATATAATTAGTATCAAAAGAAAATTGGGCGGTCAAAAATTCCTATTATATTTCTTATGGTGTAAAACAGTGTATCTGCACAAAACTTCCTAAAGCACAGTTTAGAAACAATGTATATGCAGAAAAAGCCTATTTTCACAGGAATCTGGCCAAGCTTTTGCAAAACAAGTTGGTCTAAATAAATCAGCATGAGAAACTGATTGGGAAGTACTAATCATTTACACTTTTTAAAGCTTGTTTGCAAGGAAGAAAAAATTAATTTTATATAAACTTTAATAAACTAAATAAAGGTAAAAAATAAAATTCACAAAACCCATCCTGTTTGAGGTCTTTTAAAAATCAGTTTGTACATATTAGCAATATATTGAAATAAATAAATACCTAGAAAGAAAATTCCTCAGGATCCTTGGAGCAGGCTTCAGAGCATCAATAGTTAAATTGGTTCTGTCTATAGGACAAATCTGGTTTGATGTTTGCCACTCAGTAATGCAGGTATTACAAAAGGCATGTTCACACGTTGAAGCCTTGAATGTAAAGATATTAATTATACAGAGGCATATGAAGAAACATTAAGAATTGACGTAAAGTTAATGGAATCTCCCAGTAACAAAAGGAAAGCTGTATACAAGTGCACACTGAAACGCAGTGAGGTACATTTGTCTGGTGATACTCCAATTTGTTTTTATAGCCAACTAAGTAAAAAAAAAAAGATAATTTGACTTTCAAGTTTTGATGGGATGTTGCAGTGAAAAGATCAGTATGACCTGTTTCTTTTGCAAGAGCCTATGAATTTCACTACCATTTCTTATAATAAGTTTCAATACTTCCAAAGACAGCAGTAATTATATAAAGAATCCTACCCACATTCAAGCAAAAGCTTGGTCTGAAAAACTTTTCTTTTTTTTATCTCCCATACTGGACAAGCTCCAACCCCTAAGAGTTGATCCTTGTGCACTTAATTTTTGGCAGGTAAACTGAATTTTTTTTGAAGAATATTCAACCTGGGGATCAGACAATACTAAGGATTTTCCTTATTCTGGATATTTTTCTGAAAATCATGGGGGGGGGGGGGGGCAAAAGGTTAGTTTACCCTCTCCCAATTCAAATTTCTATTCTTTTCTATTCTTTTGTTATGAACAGGCATTTGATTCGGTCTACAAAAATGATTTAGCAAAGACTGAAATATAAGCACTTCAGAAGACAGAGGAGGATTTGCCTGACCTGTTTGACCAGCCATATTCCAGACAAAAAGCTGTATATAGGACTTTTTTTCTGAATAAAGGATGACTAACTGCTAAAACTATTCATTTTTAGCCATTCATCTAGGCTAAGAAAATAGGATGGGGGATGGTAATAAGGAAGGATTTAAAGAACACTAGAAGATTTTGGTAGGGGGTAGAGGATGAGCCTGCAAATCTGTGTTGGCCTAGGAAAGTTCAATGCTAAAGTGAGTTATTAGAAGTGGAATGATATTTTGGTAAGGTGTTATAACTTAAGTGTTCTCAAGTATTTTCAAACATCATAATTTAAGTATTTTCTTCTCCTTTTGATCAAATAATAATCTATTCTTCTCATTTACTAAATTAAGTTATTTAGCCTTACTTCCATATGTACCCTTCGACATTGCTTCTTGTACTATTGAGATATTAGAATTTAATCAGCATGTTGAGTTTGTTTGAGAATTCTCTATCTGTAAGAAACTTAGAAGGCTTAATATGCAAAGTTATTAGCCTGGGTTAAAGAAAGAAATAGAAACTTATTTCAGCCAAAATTTCCTATTCAGCAAGGAGTAAAATCCTTCTTTGGTGGCATTTAAAGACAAGTGTTGGTGGCTTCAAGCATTACAGTCTCCAGTTATATAAAAGATCTTGTAGGCCAGCTATAGACTTCATGAAAATGCCTCTAAACTCCTTTGATTACACTAATATTCTTCTCAAAAGAAGGAGGTAGGTCATGCTCCAAAATCCAAAATAGGCTTAACTATTAGCCTAAAAAGACTAGATGAGCAATGCAAGTTATGGTCCATTTGAGGAGACCAAGGCTTAAATTTGCTCTTAAAAATTTACTATTTCTAGTGGCCATAAAACTTTGTTTTTACTTTTATAACTTTAATAAATCAAATAATATAAACATTTGGATTACTAAATATCAATATATGTATATTAAACAGACAATGCACATTCATTTGTATTTTTTCAGTTAAGTGCAAATTTTGTTCTGGCCTTGGGAAGGCAGAGGGGTTTTGCGCCCTACTTGTGCTAATTTCTGCTCGTTTTGAGATTGACGCGGTTAATTATTGTAATTTCTGTTCGTTTTTGGTTTCATTTATTTATCGATGCTGATTTGTGGTAGCTTTTCACGCTTGGTAGATTATTTGATTTTATTTTTGCTAATTTTTTGTTTGATGAAGTTCTTTACTTTTCTTTGAAAAACTTATTTTGTGGAAAAAGTTTTTTAAATTAATTTCTGTTCCTTTTATATTGGCATAGTCTTTGCAGGGAAAAAGAAAATAATACTTTAAATCTTTTCGTTTTTTAAGACTGTAGTTTGGCCTGCAAAATTTTGCTTGGATGTGATTTGGAAAATGGTGGGCGTGAGAGGGGCGTTGGTCGCTATCCAATCACTTTCAACTATTAAAAAAGGCACTAGCCATTTCAATTTCCAATTGAATGAGCCCTTTTAAAGTTTCTACGACAACTCTTTCAATGAAAACTTTACATGACCCAGGGCAAATCAAAATCTGAGAGGAGCAGTTGGCCCCAGGCCCTAGAAAATTACGCCCCTAACTAATCGGGATAGGTCCACCCAAAGACGAAAGAGACAGCAAAAAAATAGATAAAGAATAAATACAGTAAAAGGAAAACCGAGCGTCACTCGGTCCCTGGTACTTGGCACGCGGCTGGCTTAAGATTAATATGAATTTCATTTTCTGTTTTTCCCCATTAATTGTTTTTTGCTTAAAAATAATGTGTTTGTGCTTTGATTAAATAAAAAAAAACAAGTTTTTTTAACTGAAAGTAAGGAGCGACATTAAAACTTAAAACGAACAGAAATTATTCAGTATATGAAAGGGGCTGTCCCCTCCTCAACGCCTTGCTCTTTACGCTAAAGTTTTTTATTGTTTAAAAAAAATAGAGTTGTGAGAAAGTCAAACTTTAGCGTAAAGAGCAAGGCGTTGAAGAGGGGACAGCCCCTTTCATATACGGAATAATTTCTCTTCGTTTTAAGTTTTAATGTCGCTCCTTACTTTCAGTTAAAAAAACTTGTTTTTTTTTATTTAATTTTTGAACGTTTTTGAATAAATGCAGGTTTTGATCTTGGCTCACAGTACATGAATAATTAAAACAAAATTTTCATATTAATTTACTTTTTTTTGGTTAAATGGCTTTCTCGAAACTTGTTTCATTTTATTTACGAACGTTTTTATTAGTAATAAATATTCGTAACTTACGAATTAACTTACGTAACGAACTTCTATATTCATATATTTTTAATACGTATATTAGGGGGTTCGCCCCCTAGTCAATAACTTGCTCTTTAAGCGAAAGTTTGAATTTTGTTCCAATTCTTTAAAAATTACCGCTTAATCACAAGGGCCTTTAATTAGAATAAATCGCTCTTATGAAAGTACTAAAAAATCTCTGGCTTAAAGAGTGAGGTATTGACTAGGGGGTGAAGCCAATCATATATGTAATATTTTCTGTTCGTTTAAAGTTTTGATGTTGCTGCTGTTGCA
Source organism: Artemia sinica (assembly GCA_027921565.1). NCBI lineage: Eukaryota > Metazoa > Arthropoda > Branchiopoda > Anostraca > Artemiidae > Artemia > Artemia sinica. Next base: position 37,394,719 of record CM051276.1, read on the forward strand.
GTTGAAAAACTTGATTTTTTATATTTAATTTCTTATCTTTTTTTAAATAATGCTGGGAAGTCCGGCATCCCCTTCATAGCAATGTCCCTTCCCCCATGAAAACTTCCTTCATGGAAAGATCCTCCTACATAACCCCCGACCCCCCCCCCCCCACTACCAGGAAAAATCTCCCCTGAAAACGTCGGTACTGTATACTTCCCAATAACCAATACTATATGTTAACATTGGGTAAAGTTCATAACTTTCAGCCCTCCTCCCGGGAACTTCGGGGGATTAAGTCATTCTAAAAGACATACTTATAATATTTTCGAAACATGCTGAAAAATCTCAAAATCTCAAAATTTTGATCAGGTGACTTTGGGAAAAAAATGAGCGTGGGAGGAGGCCTTGTTGCCCTCCATTTTTTTGGTCACTTAAAAAGGACACTATAACTTTTAATTTCCATTCCAATGAGCCCTCCCACGATATTCTAGGACCACTGGGTCGATACGATCACCCCTGGGAAAAAAAAAACAAATAAACACGCACCCGTGATCTTTCTTCTGGCAAAAAATGCAAAATTCCACATTTTGTAGATAGGAGCTTGAAACCTCTACAGTAGGGTTCTCTGATATGCGGAATATGATGGTGTGATTTTCATTAAGGTTCTATAACTTTAAAGGGGTCTTTCCCCCTTTTTTCGAAAATCAGCCAAATTTTCTCAGGCACGTAACTTTTGATGGGTAGGATTAAACTTGCTGAAACTTATATATTTGAAATTAGTATTAAAATCCAATTCTTTTGATGTATCTATTTGTATCAAATACCGTTTTCTAGAGTTTCAGTTACCATTGAGCCGGGTCCCAATGACCAATACTATATGTTAACATTGGGTAAAGTTCATAACTTTCAGCCCTCCTCCTGGGGGCTTAAAGGGATTAAGTCATCCTAAAAGACATAGTTATACTATTTTCGACCATACTGAACAAAATGGCTATCTCAAAATTTTGATCGGATGACTTTGGGAAAAAAATGAGCGTGGGAGGGGGCCTAGTGGCACTCCATTTTTTTTGGTCACTTAAAAAGGGTGCTAGAACTTTTAATTCCCGTTCCAATGAGCCCTCCCACGATATTCTAGGAACACTGGGTCGATACGATCACCCCTGGGAAAAAAAAAAAACAAAAAAAAAAACAAATGAACACGCATCCGTGATCTTTCTTCTGGCAAAAATGGAAAATTCCACATTTTTGTAGATAGGAGCTTGAAACCTCTACAGTAGGGTTCTCTGATACGCTGAATATGATGGTGTGATTTTCATTAAGGTTCTATAACTTTTAATGGGTCTTTCCCCCTTTTTTTCGAAAATCAGCCAAATTTTCTCAGGCGCGTAACTTTTGATAGGTAAGATTAAACTCGATGAAACTTATATATTTGAAATTAGAATTAAAATATGTTTCTCTTGATGTATTTATTGGTGTCAAAATTCCGTTTTTTAGAGTTTCGGTTACCATTGAGCCGGGTCGCTCCTTACTTACAGTTCGTTACCATGAACTGTTTGATTATATTGTTGCATAACTCGTTAAAATTCGGCAAAAAAAAGCATCCAACAAATACTGCTATTTGCAGTGAATGCTATTGTCACAGAATTTGTTATAAAATTGTAGGCATAAAAAAGGTCGTTGAAGGTGAATTTGAAAAGGTCGTTTGAATTGAAAATTCAAACCCATGCTCAAAAAGTTGTATATTTCATTCAAGGCAAGTTAAGAAATGAAAGATAAAAAAGCAATGGTATTCAAGGCAATTTCTATTTTCTCTATACTTTCGTGGCACACTTTGCATCTAACTAATACTGCAGCACAAATTACAATCACAAATTACCTCTGTTGTTAGCAGAAAAACTTATTTAGACAGTTCTATAGCCCTACATTTACTTGTTTGCTGCTCCTAAGGAATTATTTATAAAATA
>CM051276.1:37399164-37409164 GCA_027921565.1 Artemia sinica
CATCATTATCAACATTATCTGATTTAAGTTTCTTAATTGCTTCAACTACGGATAAAACAGAAATGGGGATACAAAGACGCTGAGATATGGGGGTACTAAGAATAGTAAAAAGAAAACGAGTATACAAAGAATGCATACGGTAATTAACATTAAAAAACAGACGAGTAATGGCCATGCCAAGCAGATGCAGGGAGACAATCACTCCGTGGCAAATCATTTCTAATTGACTCAAAATTAATAACTTTTAGCCATTCTCTCTTTGACACTGGAAAATCCATACCACGATAACAAATGGACTTAAGATATTTTTTATATTCACTGTGTGTCTCACGCTTAAGGTCAGAAACAATTCCACATGGCGGTCTATCACATTCATTCTAAACTTTTAACCAAAACTTTGCTTTATTTTTCAAAGTTTTTAGATTAGGATCTAAAGACCAAATAGTTTTTGCGTACCACATCTAACACGTTGCAGCGGCACTGAAACTGCCTCGGCATCTTCTAGACATTTAATTATTTGATTATAATAGCAATCCAGGTCCTTTGTTGCAATTCACTGGTATAGAACACTGGAGCAAATGATAAGGAACTCATATAGCAAACAGAAGGTTTGTTAGTGGAAACGCATAGAGAGGGACATCAGCTCTCTTCCAATTACTTTTTTCAAACCATTTTTAAGACCGGAGTACTTTACAAATACTTGCAAGGTTTATATTAAGCGTAAGAGTAAGTGAAATAGGAAGATGATCTAAGTCTTTTTCTTCAACACGTACAAACACTATTGATGTAGTAACACTGGGTGAGCAAATAATGTAATCAATATTGCTCTTACTGCCTGAATGGTGAATGTAAGAAGGCGGATGAGTTTTGGGTATAACATGATAGGATGGAAAGCAGTCTAACAACAAATCACTTCTCACTGACGAATAATTTATATCCGTATTGAGGTCACCAATGATCATATAATCTAGAGAAATAGAAAGAATTTTTTCCACTAAAAACTTCAACGTGTTGCAAGCTTTAGCATATCTAGTCGTCGATCTGGCAGAACGATCATCATAAGGCAGATAAGAATTAATGAAAACTGTAGTGACCATACAAACAGCCAAAAAAAACTCATCCGAGTAAAAATCACCAGCGAAACCAAATTCGAATTGTGCTTAAAAACACAAGCTAGCCCACCGGATGGGCGGCCTCTTGCGGCTCTGGCAGTAGTAAAAAACACATCATTATGAGGGTTCTGACGCAAAACGTTAATGCTAAAATTCCTAAGAAGATGCTCCTGTAGACAGACCAAATCAAAATCACCGTAGAGCTCATCAATAACGAAGTCCTTATCCTTTTTACCATTAATATTAAACGATATTATTGAAAACTCCAAAGTCATTGCAAAATGGAAGAGCACAACATTAGTTCCTTAGATACTGGGCAGGACAGACTATAAGAAGCATGACTTTTGCCACAGTTAGCACACTTTGGAACAGTGCTACGAGGACAATCCTTAGTAGAAAGATATGGCCCTGCACATCTGGCACATCTCGGGACATTGCTGGTGCAAGCATTTTGAAAGTGATCGTATGACTGGCATTTGAAGCAGCATTTAGGTATTTCCTTAAATTCGTGAATTAGAAAAAATTCATATCCAACTTTAATTCCTTCTTTGAAATAAGCAGACTGAGTGAAGGAGTCTTCAAATTCCAGCTTGACTGACATAGTCTGGCCCAGTCGATTTGCACTTTTTATATGTTGCAGTCTATTAATAACTGAAAGGTCGAGATCAACTGGGAAACCTCTGAGAATCCCAAAAAAGTGCTTGGATCGTACTTTAGCTATTGCTCCAGGAATAAAGTTCTGAACTGATGTACAAAAATCTTCAGTTGCAGATTTATCATTAACAGGTTTCAAGCTACAAACTAATTCATGCCCAGCTATCTGATCGAGAACAGATTTGTGTTTAATCGAATCAGATAGATTTGAAGGTACTTTAGAGACAATAACTGTCGTATGAGTGTCAATTGCTGGGGTAGGTTTGGGTAGTGGAGAAAAATTCAACTGATAATTGTCAAGTTTCCCTGACATTTCAACAACCACTTGTTGTAGCTCATTAAACTTAGAGAGTAAAGAAGTATAAGCATTGGCAGGGAGACATGGCTCCTCAGTAGGTATCTTTATCACAAACACAGATACAAAAGTGTCGCTACTGTCAAGAGATCTGAACAGAGAAATAATGTCACTAAAATGACTAGAAAGTCATTGTTCCCCTTACGTACTGGGAAATCCGATTCAGGTGCTTTTTATTTGCCACAGTAAACTTTTAGCTTCTTTGACTATGTTCACGTCAAAAAACTCCATACCATGTCTTTTTATAATATCCTCCTCAATTCCGCTTAGCAAATTGCTTTGAATAAAATTCAGCACCGGAGGATATACGAGTTCAGGCGTTTCGTCAGTGCTTTTCATGGTTATCGCAATCGCCACAAAAATTAAAAAGTGACATATATTGATTATCACAATCGCCACACAATTTGATTAAAGGACATATACGCATGATTGCTGGCAGATTCTAAGAAAATATTGAGAGTAAAATGGATGCCAAGACGGCATCTATGACTTAGAGGAATTTAAATCAGTTGTGGCTCCCTCTAAATCAAACATAATGCAAAGATTTCAGAGATTGTGAAATTGAGAAGGAACCAGTGCTTCCAATCTAGGGATTTCCCCCGAAAATGGGGATTTTGAGGTCTTTTAGGGGTGAACTTTTTCGTTTAGGGATTTGGGGATTTTTAGGGATTTTCACAAGTCTTCTGGATTCTTTAGAGAATTTCTAGAGTTTCGGCCCTAGAAAATCCTCTTCCGACCCAAAAAAGGAAAAATGGGACGGAAGTAGTTTTCCGTTCCATTTTTCCAGAAATTCTGGACGCGCTATAAAGGGAGTTAAGGATCTTTTGCGCAGTCGAATCGGAAGCGCGTTATGGCGTTATGTTTAAATGCTTTCCTTTGCTGGATAGAGCCTTCTAAGAGATCCTAATCCGACGACGACAACAACTTAATTGACCTAGAAGTCAAGAGAAGAGGGGTTGAAATTCTTAAAAAGGCATGGGGTGGTATATTCACTGTTTTGTAATAATGTAATATATATATATATATATATATATTATTAGCATAATTATTTTTTACAATTATTAATTGAATCATTCTAACTTAGCAATTAACAAAGAAATAAAAAAAAGCACCTGAAAAAATCAGTAATTTCATCAGCCTTGTGCAAAAATTTAACTGCAGCCTCAAACAACTTGATTTTGCAACCTTGACAACATGAACTTGCTGACATTTTGATAATAATGTATTGAATATCTTTAAATTTAAATTTTTGTAAAAGCCAGTCTCCATTTGGCAGATTCTGCAAATCTGTACTGCCAATCTGCAAATTTTATTTCAATGGAGACTTCTTTTCTTGAGACTTCCAAAATTCTTTTAACACTACTAATCATTCAAAGAAAACCTGGTAAAGGTGCAGATGAGGAACCCCTGCAGTCAAAGGTGCAGAGGTACTGCTCAATTTAACCAAGAATTGCAGTAAGAAATTAATTGTTTATATCCTGCTTCTACTGGACAGCCCTCTGCACCTTTAGAGCCCTGTTAGAGGCCAATAGCCCGAATAATATATAGTAAGAAATAAGATGTTTTTATCAGGAGTCCTTTTTCTGCACCTTTACCGAAAACTTGGTTAGCCTCCACCTCTGCTTCTGATTCTTGATCATTGAACTGCAATCAATAGCGCCCACTAATGACACCAAAAATTGTAAAAAGTTAGGGATACCAGGTGATCCGTCACCTTTTACTAGTCATTTCAAACATTCTGTTCATTCCATAGGATCATGAATTTCCTGTCAATAAAGAATATTTTAATTTACAAGATGATTAGTTTAAGGTGATTGAAAGCCAGTTGATACTCATTGATAGCCCCCTGCATGCTGTAGGCTACTGTATACCTGTAAGTTGCCATATGAAACTAGGTTATATTACTTTGCTTAAAAAAATGAACTTCAGAAAAGACAGAATGGAACAGCTACTGTATATAAAAGCTACCAAAAATTTCAGTCTCTTTTGTTCCTTAGAGGTTCTTTTTTTATAGATGTTTCTATAGCACCAAAGGGATAAAGGCCTGTTTTGTTGTATATAGCTATTTTTATAATGAGACAGCCTTGCTTGTTTAGCCTGCCTGCCTGCCAAGTGAAAGGCTGATATACTATGCAATGTTGACATAGCATAGTTTATTTGTCATTGGAAATAAACTTAGCTTAATTTAACAGGGTGGCCCATAATAATAAGTCACCATAAATAGAAAAAACGATTATGTTTGTATCAGAAATACTTCATAGCATGATCTGCACCATTACCATTATGTTGGAAACACATTTCAATATGTTTCTCCCACTCTTGATGAACATAAATTAGCAAACCAATGATCTGTTGCAAAAACATAAGCATGTGTTCTTTTTTATGGTGACTTCATTCCTACTCAACTTTACTCAAAGGACAGTAAAAGGAGTATGATTTGCTACGGAGCAAGGGGGATTGCTCTTCTAGGATATGGTGGTCAAAATAAACAAAATATAAAATTTATATGGCTGTATTAGTGTATCCAGTTGTAGTAGGGTCACACTGCTAATCACACCAACGTTAACAGTGCATGAAAGATATGTTTTATTTAGTTTCCAAGATTGTATCCCTGATGCCTGATATTTTTCAGATTAGTATGGGAGATAGCATTAGTGAAGAATCCAACTCTAGTGTTTTACCCTCCTCAAATTATACAACTCCTCCAAAGAAAAAAACAGAAGAAACATGATCCGGCACGAAGTTCTACCACTCAGATTCAGTACTCCCAAAAGTTTGTTAACTCATGGATGAGTGACCCGCAATTGAAGGGATGGTTAAAAAAAAGAACTCATATCTTGGATATTGTGGAGTATGCAATACTGATCTCAAGCTAGGAAAAAGCGGAAAATCAGAGCTTATAAAGCACTCCAACATATAGAAGCATAAGTCAAACATTGAAGCAGAAGGGTCCACTTCAAATACTCTTGGTCAATTTTTGCAAGGGGGATTCACTGACCAGACAAAGCTTCTTGAGGCCAGAACCTGCACTTTTCTAGTTGAAAATGACTTGGCTATTTCTAAGGTCAAGCCTTTTGTAGCTTTTTAAAAAATATTGCCTTCAAAGCAAGTAGTGGAGAATGTGCAACTCAAGAAACAGAAAGCTACCAATGTTATAAGATTAGGACTAAGTGGTTTTTATGAAGATCGTTTGATTGAAATCTTACAGAATCGCTGCTTCTTGATTATTATTGATGAGTCCACTGATGTATCTTCTAAAAAGCTTCTAGCAGTTGGAGTAATATTTTGCAATGATGACCTCTCAGTTGATGTTGATGTACTCGACGTAGTCAAGTGTCCCGACTCTTCAGCCAAGGCTATATTTGAGGAGCTGAAAAAGTGCGTAATAGAAACACACAAGCTTCCCCCTGCAAGTTTCATAGGGTTTTGCTCTGACACTACAAACTCTATGATAGGAGCTAACCAAAGCGTTTCGTCCATGATAAAAGAAGCGTTCCCATGGGTAGTCATAGTGAAATGCTCCTGCCATATGGCTCATCCTGTTGCTTCATATGCATGCAAGAAATTGCCAAAATCCATGGAAGACATCTGTCGCTCCATATATAGTCATTTCACACATAGTCACAAGAGGCAACATGCTTCCCTTGAATTTCAAAAGTTCTACCAAGTCGACATGCATAAGATTCTGCAGGCAGGGCAGACTCGATGGCTTTCAGTCAAAGCTGCTGTGGACAGAATTTTGGAACATTGGGATGCTCTTAGTGCCTACTACAGACTTCTACTAGTTGAGGATCCAACAAAGCTCAATGAGCTCGTATGCACAAATCTGAACCCAGTCATGAAGTGTATGTTTGAAATTGTTGCCTTTCCATTGGGATTGCTTACTGAATTAAATGTAGCTTTTCAAGCTGAAGAACCACTATTTTATCGCCTGAAACTAAAGACTCAATCTCTTATCAAGGAATTGTCTTTGAGCTTCATGAAGAAGGACTATGTGGAGTCAACAAATGCATTCCAAATTAATGTGAATGACCCAAGTGTTTACCTTCCCCTCGAAAATATTTATTTGGGTCAAAATGGGCAGGAATCTCTCTTGACAATCAAAAAGTCCCCCATGACAATCAGTACGTCTTTCTTATGGATTTGGTCAATGACGCTTTGTAGTGTGAAATAGAATTCATCGCATTCTTCCTCACTTCTGGCGGAGTCTGGGGCATAGACTTGGACGACAGAGATATTCTTGGCAGCTCCCTTTAGTCGTAAGACGGCTATTCTTTCTGAGACTGGGGTGAAGGAGATTAGAGATTTTTTGGCAGTTGATGATACGAAGAATCCTACACCTTGTCGATGAAATCCGTCCTTGCGGCCGGACAACAAGAGAGAGGCTCCAGAGAGGTTTTCCTCACTCGTTTGGGGGAGGTGAGTCTCAGAGAGCCCAATAACATCCCAATTGTACCTCTGTAGTTCTCTAAGGGCAAGATATAGTTTTCCCGGTTTGGCAAGTGTTCGGATGTTTAGCGTGCCAAAGTGTAGGGAGGTTTTTGTCGGAACGGAACAACCGTGTGGTTTTTCACCCCGGATGGGGGTCGTCCTAGGCCTAGGATCGTCGGCTGCCCCGGACGCGGTAGCATGTAAAATCGCATTATTATCATTCAAGATTGGCTGTTCGTCGGTTACCCCGGACGCGGTAGCATGTAAAATCGCATTTTCATCCATGAAAATTGGTTGTTCGTCGGTTACTCCGGACGCGGTAGCAGATGTTCGTATAATACTGGACCCTTTTTTCATGATTTCAAGAGAGGTGGTTTCTTGGCTAAATGGGTGGTGGCGGCAAGCCACTCCTCTCCACCACCTTGCAGAGGCCGTTGTCCGTAAATCTGGATCCTCCGCCCTTCGCAGTTGTCCTCCTATAGGGGATCCTCCCACGATGGTGTTCTGCTTCACCATGCAATTTAACACATTGCTGGAAGAAGGTTTGTAACGGACGGGACGTGTCCACACGCCGGTGGGCCCTGCTGAGTGTACATTCGAGGGGTCTTCTTCCTCCTCCGCCTGTATTTACGGCCCCCGGGCGAGGGTGCCCCAGTTTCAATTAAGGACCCCCAGGGACTGAGTCCCCCCTTGGTCCGCGCCTCCTACTCAATGGAGGTACCCTACATATCTTTAAGGCGTTCCCCTATCCGCCACCTGGGGACGCGCTGAGTGGCCTGGGGGAGGCCCCTACTGAGAAATCTCAGTAGGTCTCTCAGTCTCAGTAGGTCTCTCAGTTTTAACACGTTAATGCTACTAGAAGTCAGGAGGTGTTCTTGAAGGCATACTATGTCAAACTGGTCATACAATTCATCAATCATATGCTCCTTTAAATGAGTACCATTTATATTAAGCGAAACAATCGAAACAGGCACAATCATTTCTTCTTGGCAATGAAATCTCTCAGCACTTTGCATCTAAGACTAAAGGAGGCATGATTTTCACCACAATTGGCACATCTTGCATCAAGCTGGCAGGGAGAATCCTTGGTAAAAATATGAGGGCCCGCACAGCGTGCAAACTTTGCAACCAAACTTACACAATCAGCTACTCTATGGTCTGGTGAACGGCATTTTTGACAGCACCGAGGTGCCGACAGATATTCTTTCACAGATAAATATTCATATCCAAGTTTAACACCATTTTGCACAGCCTTGGCTTTTGACATGGAGTCACAAAACTCAAGCTTAACCGTGCCAGTGTCACTGAGCCACATAGCTTCCACCACACCTGGATATCCTTGAAAGAATGAGAGGTCTAAGTCCTTCGATATTCCTCTGACTACCCCTAAAAACCGCTTAGTGATCACCTTGGATGGAGATTCTGCTAAAATCACTGAAATGGAGTCTTTGAATTCTTCAGCAGCAGATTTTTTAACATTGATTAGCCATTTGTCACCTCGCAAACTCAGCTTGGTAACTGCATCATGACAGCTCACTTTATTGAGCACTTCTTTGCGTTTTATCGGGTCATTTAGTATTTGCGGCACTTTAGAGACAACGATACGATTTTTGCGATACGGTGTTTGAAATTTTGTATACAGTAATGCTCGATGAAAAAAACTACTAATTTTGATAATTATTTATGTTAAGAATACATAACTAATAGATACTTAAACTAATCGTATTATGCAAGGGTTCTGAGCCGCCACAGCCATTTCGTTTCTACCAGATTTCTACTTCTCTTGATGAATAACGAAGAAGACCAGTTTCCAGCCAGCGACTTGTGAAATTTTGAACTCATGAATAGGCTCAAATCTGTTGTAAATTTAAGCAGTTATTTGAGAAAGCCTAATGAAAACGTTAATGTTTGTGGTCAACATTGATAGCGCCGGCGGCGCGCCGTCGACATCTTACCAGCGGTGCGGCGGTGGCACGCTGTTTTGGCCCCGCCGCCGCCATTCTTCCCTCATCGGCGCGGAACTGGGATCTAACTTCAATATTAATACCCTTTCCAAATATAATATTCTTGTCTTTGCCAAAGAACCCCCTCCCCAATGGTGGGGATATTTTCAGAGCAGTGAATATTATGTTTTGAGATAGCTCCGATTGGGGAATGAAATGGAACTGTTCTGTCTATTACCTTAATTTGCACTTTGGAGCCAAATAAGGTCCAATGTTGGATATGGTAGTGCTTCCTTCATAAGATTTAAAAAAAAAAGTGGGAAAGAACCCGCAAAAGACAAGCAATCTTAATGAAAAGCACATCATTAATAGATCCAGTATATCAGAGGACTCTGCTATTGAGGTTTAAAGCACTTATCATAGGCAGCGCAATCACACTGCCAAAGTAAAGAACAATGTTGGCACAATGTATTATTCATTTTTTGTTTTGTTTTTCCATACCAGGGCACTTCGTATCAAAGGAGTTGTCGTAGAAACTTCAAATGGGCTAATTCAATTTGAAATTGGAGTGGCTTGGGCCCTTTTGAATAGTTGAAAGTGATTGGAAGGCAACTAACACCCCTTTCACGCCCACCATCTCCCTAAACACATCCAATCAAGATTTTGAGATAGCCATTTTGTTCAGCGTAATTGATTTCCAGATAGAAATTATGTTTTTGAGGAGGGCACTTCACAACAGCCCTCAGGGCAAGGGTTGCAAGTTATGGCCTGGGGGCATATGAGGTTTTTATAGCAAGTATTGTCATAGAAACTTCAAAAAAAGCTCATTCAATTAGAAATTCAAAGGGCTAGTGCCCTTTTTAATAATCGAAAGTGATTTGAGGGAAACTAATCCCCCTCTCACGCCCACCTTTTCCCAAAACACATCCAATCAAAATTTTGAGACAGACATTTGTTCAACGTAGTTGAAAGTTCTGGATATTAGGTCTTTGAGGAGGAACCCCCACAACCATCAGGGCAAGGGTTGTAAGTTGTTCCCTGGGGGCATATAAGATTTTATAGAAAGTATTGTCGTAGAAACTTCAAAAAGGGCTCATTTAATTGGAAATTGAAATGGCTAGTGCCCTTTTTAAGAGTTGAAAGTGATTGGAAGGCAACTAGCACCCCATTCAAACCCACCATTTCCCCAAACACATCCAATCAAAATTTTAAGATAACGATTTTGTTCCACGCAGTTGAAAGTTCTGGAAATTATACATTTGATCAGGACACTCCTCCCACAGTCTTCATGGCAAGGGTTATATGTTATGCCCTGGGAGCATATAAGGTTTTTATTGACATCTTTATAGAGAAACTTAAAAAGGGCTCATTCGATTAGAAATTCAAAGGGCTATTGTCCTTTTTAATAGTCGAAAGTGATTTGAGGGAAACTAATCCCCCTCTCACGCCCACCTTTTCCCAAACAACATCCAATCAAAATTTTTAGATAGCTATTTTATTCAACG
>CM051276.1:37414164-37496664 GCA_027921565.1 Artemia sinica
TCCTTCAGCACATTTATAAGCAGAAAGAGAGCGTGCTCTCTACCTAAGCCTCGCTGGTACCCAAACCAACGAGGAGGGGCGGAACAATTTTCTTCATGTCTTTTAATCAAAAATGACTCAAAGAGATTGAAAGTAGTACACGAAACAGTAATGGGGCAATAAGAACTGCACAGCGAAGCGTCTTTTTTGCCTTTTTTAAGGATGGGAGTCATTTTTCCGACACAAAATTGCAAAGGGACTACACCACGGACAAGGATCATCTGACACAGTAGTGCTAAATGTTGCTGGATGAAAGAGCCTGCAAGTTGCAGGTGCCTAACTGAAATAGAATCACACACCAGATGTAGATTTTTTCTTTAATTTATGAATCAAAGAGTGAAGAGCCCTTGGCGACACAAAACAGGAAAGATTTTGTCTTATTTGAAAGAAAAAAAGTCATGCTGCTTTCAAAAAAAACTCATCCGTGCTTTGGTTGGGAGCATTGAACTCCCTCGCGAAATATTCAACCCACTTCTTTTCAGGCACACTAGTACTCTGGGCTTTGCTAGGCTTTCTGTGTTTCCAGAGTTTTGGAGGGGTCTTCAGCGATACCGATTACATTTTTCTGGATCACCGTTAACTTATGGTTTTTTAGTTCCTTGTTAAATTTCCGTTTCGTCTGGAGTCTCAAGTCATTTACTGAGCCCTCTCTTGCACGGCCACAGTCGTTCCAAATAAAAAGCCATAACTTTTCCAAAATTACACGCATTCACTAGATCTCTGCTTTTGACCAATCTTCTAGCTGAAACTTTTTACGAACACTTAAAAGAGGAACGGCGCTTATTTCAGCACATTTCAGCACATATATATATATATATATATATATATATATATATATATATATTATATATATATATATATATATATATATATATATATATATATATATATATATATATATATATATATATATATATTTATTTATTTATTTATTTATTTATTTGTGCCCGCTTATTATAAAAATGAAAAAAAAGTGGAGTGCCAAAATAAAAAAGAAAGAAAAAGGAGGAAAGGAAGAAAATCACAGCTAACGTTTAAAATTTATTCCAATAATACCATAAACACAATCACATAAATAGTTGAGTCAGCGGTGAATCATATAGTTTGTTGAGAGATCGCAAGGAGGCTCTAAACTCTATGTCGATCACTTTAGTTGATGGATTGAATATTTCGTTTATAGATGAGATCTCCCTGTTAGAGAACCTGAGTGGAAGTCCCAGAAAAAATTTTGCGTATCGGTAGTAAGTACTCTGTATTTTTTGACGCTCGGTGAGAGACAACATTTGCCATAAGGGCAATATATACCGAATTATGGGAGAGAAAACGGCATTGAAAAGTTCTGAAATAATAAAACGATTGAATGACCTCTTGAAGTTGACTGTTTTTCCATAAGCCGATCAAATAGATCTACAGATTGAATCAGTCAACAGGCCTCTAGTGAATCAAAGCATCTGGCCGTAAGTGATACCAAGGTATTTCAGAGACTTGGACTGCTGGATTCTAACACTATAGATGACGAGATTAACATCTGCCGAATTAGCACCGTTAAAAACAATAAATTCCGTTTTTTTAATGTTGACCCGTAGTCCTATTCTTCTGTATAGGGTCACTAGGAGGTGAATATTCTCTTGTAAACCCTTTTATTGCTGCTTAGGAGCAACAAATGATCTGCTCCTAGCTTCTAACCCCAGCTGGGCTTACAAATTGACCCTTTCTTTGCAGAAAAGAGTTTTTTTGTCCAAGTTGGATGTTCCATTAAATATTTTTGCAAATTTCAAATAAAGGTGATGGACTTGCTTTTTCTTACCACAATTAAAAAAAAGACCAAACAGGAGCAAAGGTAAAAAATTGAGGAACTGTTGGGCTATTATATAACTGAGAACGGTGAGTTCTACTCATATGCGACACGTTTGAAGCCAGGGAGGCATGTGCAGCCCTGATCCTACTAGCATAGTTTTTCATTGCCAGGTTTACAGTTTCTTTCAGGTTTGCTCCAATAGGCATGCTCAGGTAAGTAAGGCTGCTAGCTAAAGGAACTTCAGAGCCGGATAGACTTATTTAATTTCTATTCCCTTTATAGTCGAATGGTAGAACATTTGTCTTATCAGTACTAAAGCTCAAACCAATGTGTTCGTACTCATCTTGAAGAAGCTCAAAAGTCGAAGAGTATCCTTGGAAAGTGCAGGAAAGGTTAAGTAAGTCATCCAAAAGCGTAACTAACAAAAGATCAACTCCTTTGAAGATAAATGAACAGTTCAACTTATCCTGAGCACCGGTAACACAATTATTAAACAAAACTGGAGAAGTCAGAACTCCTTGGCGTACAACTTTCTGAATCAAAAATAGTTGACTACCATCTTTAATTCCAGCCTTCAGATTTCTATACATGTATCTTAAACAAGTAATTATCGCATCATCAGTACCTTTCAAATGGACCTCAAGAAAAACCTGCGGAAATATACAACAGTCAAAAGCTGTTGCAACAACGAGTGCACACAAGACTAAGAAATCACCTCTTTCTTCAATGTCCTTCTGCACATTTATAAGCAGAAAGAGAGCGTGCTCTCTACCTAAGCCTCGCTGGTACCCAAACCAACGAGGAGGGGCGGAACAATTTTCTTCAATGTCTTTAATCAAAAATGACTCAAAGAGATTGAAAGTAGTACACGAAACAGTAATGGGGCAATAAGAACTGCACAGCGAAGCGTCTTTTTTGCCTTTTTTAAGGATGGGAGTCATTTTTCCGACACAAAGTTGCAAAGGGACTACACCACGGACAAGGATCATCTGACACAGTAGTGCTAAATGTTGCTGGATGAAAGAGCCTGCAAGTTGCAGGTGCCTAACTGAAATAGAATCAACACCAGATGTAGATTTTTTCTTTAATTTATGAATCAAAGAGTGAAGAGCCCTTGGCGACACAAACAGGAAAGATTTTGTCTTATTTGAAAGAAAAAAGTCATGCTGCTTTTCAAAAAAACTCATCCGTGCTTTGGTTGGGAGCATTGAACTCCCTCGCGAAATATTCAACCCACTTCTTTTCAGGCACACTAGTACTCTGGGCTTTGCTAGGCTTTCTGTGTTTCCAGAGTTTGGAGGGGTCTTCAGCGATACCGATTACATTTTTCTGGATCACCGTTAACTTATGGTTTTTTAGTTCCTTGTTAAATTTCCGTTTCGTCTGGAGTCTCAAGTCATTTACTGAGCCCTCTCTTGCACGGCCACAGTCGTTCCAAATAAAAAGCCATAACTTTTCCAAATTACACGCATTCACTAGATCTCTGTTTTTGACCAATCTTCTAGCTGAAACTTTTTACGAACACTTAAAAGAGGAACGGCGCTTATTTCAGCACATTTCAGCGCGTGATTTATTTGTGCCAAGTAGGATATGAGCTCAATCGAGATATTCTTTTCACTTTGTGGCAGCACAGCGCGATTGCATAAAAGATTGAAAGGCACTTTGATTTTGCTCAGTATCTCGTCACAGACTTTACTGAAAGACTCACTTGACACATGTTTCCAATCTCGGTTGGAAAACCAATTTGATTCTTAATTTTGAGCAATATGTGGGGAAGAGCAAAAGTAAGTAGAGATAGGAAGGTGGTTCAAATAGAATCCTTCTTTTAAAACTTTCACCTCGTGACTGCCGAACGAAGCAGCAATATGGTCTAAGTTAGAAGTTGAGGAAGGCGGCCCAATGTATGAAAAGTTGTCACTCTTAGGTCATACACAATAGTCAGGAGGAACGCAGCTCCAAAAGATTTGTGATCGGGGAGACATTGAGCTAGTTATATTTACATTAAAATCTCCGCTGATGATAGCAGGTTTAGAGGCAACTTTTTAAGAAACCCGCCTAGAAGCTTGCAGGCAGACGCAAACCGTAAATCACATTGTTCGTTGTTGTAATTTGTAGGCAGATAAACATTAATTGCTACATGATTTTCAAGCTCGTGGCAATAAAGTAATAAGTCTCTGCTAATACGTCCCATACTAAGAAATACAATTACCCATAACTTCTAAAACTAGAGCCAGGTCAAAAAAGAAGTACACTATTAGAATTGCCTTTTCCAATACCCCCATATAGGATACGAACTATCCTTTGGCTTGAATAACGAGGAATTTATTATTCAAAGCATTCTCAAGGTTCATTGAAATGACTTAATAAGTGTCAGAATTCAGGTTGCAACGGGAGGTTACAAACAAGTTTATCAAACAGTTCGTGTTAACGAACTGTAAGTAAGAAGTGACCCGGCTCAATGGTAACCGAAACTCTAAAAAAACGGAATTTTGGTACCAATAGATACATCAAAAGAATCAGATTTTAATTCTGATTTCAAATATATAAGTTTCATCAAGTTTAATCTTACCCATCAAAAGTTACGTGCCTGAGAAAATTTGGCTGATTTTCGAAAAAAGGGGGAAAGACCCCCTAAAAGTTATAGAACCTTAATGAAATTCACACCATCATATTCAACGTATCATAGAACCCTACTGTAGAGGTTTCAAGCTCCTATCTACAAAAATGTGGAATTTTGCATTTTTTGCCAGAAGAAAGATCACGGGTGCGTGTTTATTTGTTTTTTTTTTCCCCAGGGGTAATTGTATTGACCCAGTGGTCCTAGAATATCGTAAGAGGGCTCATTGGAACGAAAATTAAAAGTTCTGGTGCCCTTTTTAAGTGACCAAAAAAATGGAGGGCAACTAGGCCCCCTCCCACGCTCACTTTTTTCTCAAAGTCACCCAATTAAAATTTTGAGATAGCCATTTTGTTCAGCATAGTCGAAAATCTAATAAATATGTTTTTTACGATGACTTAATCCCCCACAGTTCCCAGGGGAAGGGCTGCAAGTTATGAACTTTGCCCATTGCTTACAAATTGTATTGGTTGTTGGGAAGTATACAGACATTTTCAGGAAGAATTTTTTTCTGGTGGGGGAGGAGGGGCCGGAGGAGGGGGTTACTCGGGAGAATCTTTCCGTGGAGGATGTTTCTTTGGGATAAGGGACATTTCTATGAAGGGGGTGCCGTATTTCCAAGCATTATTTAAAAAACGATCAGAAATTAAAATAAAAAAAAAACAAACAAGAAAAAACAAGTTTTTTCAACTGAAAGTAAGAAGCAACATTAGAACTTAAAATGAACAGAAATTATTACGTATATGAGGGGGTTCTCTCCCAAGTCAATACCTCGCTCTTTACGCTTAAGTTTTTTTTTAGTGCTTTCAAAAGAGCTATCTATTCTAACTAAACGGCCTTTGTGATTCAGGGGTTTGTGAATTAAAAAAATTTTTAAGTTTTAACGTAAAGAACGTGGTATTGACTAAGGGGAGAATCCCATCATATACGTAATAACATATACGTAAAAAAAAAAAAAAAAAAAACAATAAAAAACAAGCGATACGGCTCAATAGTAATCAAAACTTTTAAAAACTGAAATTTGATGTCAATAAATGTATCAACAGAATGGGCTTATAATGCTGATTCTAAATATATGAATTTTATTAAGTTTAGTATTACTCATCAAAGGCTACCAGCCTGAGAAAATTTACCTGATTTTTTAAAGAGGGGGGAAACATCCCCTAAAAGTGAAAGAATTTTAATAAAAATCACACCGTCAGATTTAGCGGATCAGAAAACCCTATAACATAGGTTTCAAGCTCATATCTGCAAAAATCTGCAACTTTGTATTTTTTGCCAGAAGAAAAATATACGAATATAGAAGTTCGTTACGTAAGTTAATTTGTAAATTACGTCAGAACCAAATTTAGAGACAGCCATTTAGCGAAAGAAAAGTAAAAGTTTTATGCAAATTTTGTTTACTTATTCAATGACGGCGAGCCAAAATAAAAGCTGCATTAACTAAAAAACGATCAGAAATTAAATTAAAAAAAACAAGTTTTTTAAACTGAAAGTAAGGAGCGACATTAAAACTTAAAACGAACAGAAATTATTCCGTATATGAAAGGGGCTGTCCCCTCCTCAACGCCTCGCTCTTTACGCTAAAGTTTGACTCTGTCTCACAACTTTATTTTTTTAAACGACACAAAACTTTAGCGTAAAGAGCGAGGCGTTGAGGACGGGACAGCCCCTTTCATATACGGAATAATTTCTGTTCGTTTTAAGTTTTAATGTCGCTCCTTACTTTCAGCTTAAAAAACTTGTTTTTTTTTATTTAATTTTACATAAAGAATCGATGTAGTTCATTATAAATGGGGACTATGTAAGTTTTACTGGATATAATTGAAACCTAGTAAATAACAAACCACGGCACGGCAAATAGTAACTAAAATTTCAAAGTAAACAACGAACTAAATTGTCATTTTAAATGATCGGTTTTGATAAAAAGTGATTATTATATGAAATACAAAAATATTTACAGTCAACAAATATTTTCAAAAAATATTTTTAGCAACAATTCAACTCTCAAATAAAATGGGTGAAATTTTAAAAATAAATTTTACATAAAGTTTTAATAAAGAAAGAATGCCTCACTCTAGTAACTGAAATATGAATAAATAGAAGCAGCCTTAGCCTTAGTAGCAGTATTGTCATTTGTAAAATTTTCCAGGATATGGTGGCTTATATGACTTACTTAGCTGCTTAATTCTCTGAGATTCGTCTTTTACTATTGAAACTACAGTTTATATAATTATCCAGTATGATTATTCTCTATCTCACCCATTATAGAAACCCGGACCGGGGTGCGAGTGCTCCAGAGAACGTAGAAACATAGGCGGCATCAGATTTTTTCAGGGGTAGACAAGTCAGACGCGAAACAATCGGAAACAAGTGGAAACCCGCTATTACATATAATGCACTTAGAAACCATTTTTCATTGATAGACGCAAACACACTGATCCATAACTGCACGAAGAAGTGGGAGGAGCCTTTTGTTCGCACCGAGAACGAAGACCAGAAATGATCTGCGATAAGCTTACTGGATAATTATATAAACTTTGATTGAAACTAAGAAAAATCCGTAGGCTTTTTTTTGTTTGTAATTTACCTTAAGATATATCTTGTTATCATACTAATCCGGGTTGCAGCAGTAGCTAGCAACCTGGTAAGAGACAATCACGTCCAATACTACAAGATGTAATAGCACATAACTCCTGAAAACAGAGTGAGATCAAAACAAAAAGTACACTATTAGAAACATCTTGTCCGAAACCCCTATATATGAAACTTACCGTCCCATGGCTTGAATAACAAGGAAAATCTGTTGGTTTGAAAACAACAGTAGTTGCTTCAACTACGATATTTTCCAAATACGGCATCTTTTTTTCTTCTTTTCCTCATGTAGTGGGACACTTAGAACATCATAGAAAGCTGTTTAATGGCTCATTTTAAAAGAAAAATGCCACATATAGTGCCTCTTGTAATAAATTTTATCTCAGTATAATCAACTTTTACGAAAAACAAATTTCCTAAAACACTGCAGTAGCTTATGTTATTATAGCATCAGGAATGTGTCACATGTACGTGCTTTTGTAATTAACAAAAAACATTTAAAATTGAATCAATAGTTTTATAAAGAATTACATTTTCATATACTAGTTATAACTAGCCTATACTATGTGAAATTTTTAGTATAAAGAGCAATTTCAGAGATTGGTGAATTATATTAAAGGTTTTTTAACTTCACTATAAATGTGGATTATGTAAGTTTCATCTATATCATGGTCAAAGAGATAGCTGAAGTTTTTATATATAGGAACAGTACAGTTATTACTTTCCTAAAGAAATCATTATAGGCAAACATTCCCCATACCGAGAATCGAACCTGACCCAACTGGGTGAGAGCCAGCTATCCTAGCCACTAGACCATATAGGATTTTTTAAAATATATGATTAATGAACCTTATGTTAAAGAACCAATCCGGGTTGCACCGGTAGCCAGCAACCTAGTAAGAGACGATCAAGTCCAATACTAAAAATATAATAATCCATAACTCCTAAATATATAGTCAGATCAAAGCAAGAAGTACGCTATTAGAACCGCCTTGTCCAAAACCCCTATTTTGGAAACTTACCATCCCTTGGCTTGAACAACAAGAGAAGTATATTGGCTTAAAAATCAAGAAAATTGGCTTCAACCAGGATATTCTGCATCGAGGGCTTCTTTTTTTTCCTTTTTTCCTCCTCAGCTCGATCAGCACTTGAGAATCAGAGAGAGCTATGTAATGGCTCATTTTAAGGGAAACTGATGGGTTTAAAAACCTTTTGTAATTAAATTGTTTTGTATATAAAATCATTTTTTACGAAAAAGCTGCATTTTAATGGTCAATTTACATTAGAGATCGAACTCTAGCCCATGGTAACTGAAGCCCTAAAAGGAATTATTATATAGATCCAGGTTGCAGCGGTAGCTAGCAACCTAGTAAGAGAGGATTACGTCCAATGTTAAGAAATATAATAACCCACAACTCCTAAAAATAGAGTCATATCAAAACAAAAAGTACACTATTAGAGCCGCCTTGTCCGAAAACCCTATATAGGAAACTTTCTGTCCCTTGGATTGAACAGCAAGGAAAATATATTGGCTTAAAAATAAAGAAAAGTGGCAGCTACTACCGCGTTCCGCCTGCACGGCATCTTTTTTTTTCTTTTATTTTCCATAGATAGCTTGGCAATGGAGCATTGTAGAGAGTTGTTCAATGGCTCATTTTAAAGGAAATTAATGGGGTTAAAAATTTTTTGTAATTAAAACAAATTATTTTTAAAATAGAATCATTTTTGTACGAAAAACGGCATATTTTATGTTAAAGATTGATCAATGACGTCATAATCGTAGATTGTAGCCAGGTCGTCTCTTACTATTCCAATTAAGATAAAGCCATCGGCCTTTTCCTGTTTGTAATTTCACATTAAACAACAAACAGATCAGATCAGACCGAAAACAGATCATATCAGACCAAGAACAGATCAGATCAGACCGATAACAAGTCAGATCAGACCAAGAACAGATCAGATCAGACCGATAACAAGTCAGATCAGACCAAGAACAGATCAGATCAGACCGATAACAAGTCAGATCAGACCAAGATCAGATCATATCAGACCGATCATAGGCAGCGCAATCGCGTTGCCTATACTAAGAACGATGTTGCCACATTGTGCTATTTATTTATACCTGGGCGCTTCGTATCAAAGGAGTTGTTGTAGAGACTTAATAAAGGGCTCATTCAATTGGAAATTGGAATGGCTAGTCCCCTTTTTAATTTTAGAAAGTGATTGGAAGGCAACTAACACCCCATCCACGCCCATCATTTCCTCAAACACATCCAAACAACATTTTGAGATATCCATTTTGTTCAGCGTAGTTGATTTCCAGATAGAAATTATGTTTTTGAGGAGGACAGTCCCCCACAGCCCTCAGAACAAGTGTTTTAAGTTATGCCCTGGTGGCATATAAGAACGATGCTGGCACAATGTAATATTTTTTTTTTCCTTTAGACCAGGGTACTTTGTATCGAATAAAATATCGTAGAAACTTCAAAAAGGGCTCATTCAATAGGAAATTGAAAGTGGCTTGTGTCCTTTTTAATAGTCGAAAGTGATCGGAAGAAAACTAACACCCCTTCCACGCCCACCATTTCCCGAAACACATCCAATCAAAATTTTAAGATAGCCATTTTGTTCAGCGTAGTTGATTTCCAGATAGAAATTATGTTTTTGAGGAGGAAACTCCCCCACAGCCCTCAGGGAAAGGGTTGTAAGTTATTCCCTGGGGGCATATAAGGTTTTTATAGAATATGTCGTCGTAGAAACTTCAAAAAGGCTCATTCAATTGGATATTCAAAGGGCTAGTGCCCTTATTAATAGTCGAAAGTGATTGGAGGCCAACTACCCCCCCCCCCCTCACGCCCAAATTTTCTCAAAACACATCCAATCAAAATTTTGAGATAGCCACTTTGTTCAACATAGTTGAAAGTTCTGGAAATTAGGTCTTTGAGGATTACGATCCCCCCCCCCCATTCCTCAGGGTAAGAGTTGTATGTTATGCCCTAGGGGCATATAAGGTTTTCATAGAAAGTGTTGTCGTAGAAACTTCAAAAAGCGCTTATTCGATTGGAAATTGAAATGGCTAGTGCCCTTTTTAATAGTCGAAAGTAATTGAAAGGCAACCAACAGCCCTGCTACGCCTTCCATTTCCCCAAAAACATCCAATCAAAATTTTGAGATAGCCCTTTTGTTCAATATAGTTGAAAGTTCTGGAAATTATACCTTTGAGCAGGACAATCCCCCCTTCCCCGCCAGTCTTCAGGCCAAGAGTTATAAGTTATGCACTGGGGGCATATATACATTTAATTGAAAGCTTTGTCGTACAAACTTAAAAAAGGGCTCATTCGATTGGAAATTCAAAGGGCTAGTGTCATTTTTAATAGTCGAAAGAGACTGGAGGGGAACTAGCCCCACTCTCTTGCCTACCATTTATCCAAACATATCCAATCAAAATTTTGAGATAGCCATTTTGTTCAACGTAGTTGTAAATTCTGGAAATTAGGTTTTTGAGGATGACAACCCCTCCTTTTCAGAGCTCTCAGAGCAAGGCATACAAGTTATGCCCTGGGGGCATATAAGGTTTTTATTGAAAGTTTTGCCGTAGAAACTTCAGAAAGGGCGCATTCGATTGGAAATTCAAAGAGCTAGTGCCCTTTTTAATAGTCGAAATTGATTGGAGGACAACTAACCCCCCTCTCACGCCACCTTTTCCCCAAACACATCCAATACAAACTTTTAGATAGCCATTTTGTTCAATATAGTTGAAAGTTTCAGAAATTAGGTATCTAAGGATGATAACCCCCCACACACACACACACACACACAGACCTCAGGGTAGGGCTTGTAAGTTTTGCCCTGGGGGCATACAAGGTTTTTATAGAAAGCGTTGTCGTAGAAACTTCAAAAAGAGCTTATTAGATTGGAAATTGAAATGGCTAGTGCACTTTTTAATAGTCTAAAGAATTGGAGGGTAACTAATCCCTCTCTCACGCCCACCATTTCCCCAAACGTATACAATCAAAAATGTTGAGTTAGCCACTTTTTTTCTACGTAGTTGAAAGTTCAGGAAATTATGTCTTTGTGGATGACAACCCCCCCCCCCCGCAGCCCTCAGGGCAAGGGTTGTAAGTTAGTAGAGATGCCTCAGGAGGTCCCACCCCTCACCCCTGCTGCCACCTACAACTTTTTTACATAGTTTAATGGGGATAGTGTCAATGACCTCTTTCTCCAAGGTCTCTTTCTCCAGGTGTGTTTTTGGCCAAGTGTCCGCTATGGGAGAATGTTATGATCTAGGAAAGAGTATTTGTTGCTGTTGTTTTTGGCCAAGTGCCCGCTAGGGAAGAATGTTATGATGTCAAGAAATAGTATTTGTTGTTGTATGCTAGGGGAGAATGTTATGATCTAGGAAAGAGTATTTGTTGTTGTATGCTAGGGAAGAATGTTATGATCCAGAAATAGTATTTGTTTCCGGACAAAGTTTAGTAATGTCTGACAGGTACTGTCAATCATTAATCAAATTGTTTCCAGGCGAAGTTTAATAATGTCTGACAGGCGATGTCAAGATTGATTGATATGTCACGAAAGGAGATTTAATTTGTTGTTTCTAAGGGGGATTATTGATTCAAGAAAAGGGAATTAATTTGTTGTTTCTAAGGGGAATTATTGATTCACGAAAGGGGAATTAATTGTTGTTTCTAAGGGGAATTATTGATTCAAGAAAGGGGAATTAATTTGATGTTTCTCAGGGGAAGGTGGGGAAGAGATATATTGATTGCGTAATCGAAGGGAGAGAATTCCCGAGAAATTGATTACATAATCGGTAGAACCCTATAAGGAGCTCGTGACGGGAATCTATTTATGGGTATAGAATGACGTAATCAAATAGAATGACGTAATCGACTAAGACAATTGGATTTCTGAGAAATTGATTACATAATCGGTAGAACCCTATCAGGAGGTCCTGACGGGAATCCATTTATGGGCATAGAATGACGTAATCAACTAGGACAAATGGATTTCTGAGAAATTGATTACATAATCGGTAGAACCCTATCAGAAAGTCATGACGGGAATTCATTTATGGGCATAGAATGACGTAATCGACTAAGACAATTGGATTTCTGAGAAATTGATTACATAATCGGTAGAACCCTATCAGGAGGTCCTGACGGGAATCCATTTATGGGCATAGAATGACGTAATCAACTAGGACAAATGGATTTCTGAGAAATTGATTACATAATCGGTAGAAACCCTATCAGAAGGGCATGACGGGAATTCATTTATGGGCATAGAATGACGTAATCGACTAAGACAAGCAAGTTACTTTCTTAATGTCCCTCCTAAATCCATTTTCCAACTTGAAGTACTTAACTTTTTCACCCACAACTATACTTTACAGCTTTTTGGATACCCCAACACCAAGAAATACTTTTCAAAAGGCATTTCAGAGCAAGTTCCTTTCTTTACGTCCCTCCTAAACCCATTTCCAACTTGAAGTACTTATCTTTTTCACCCACACCTTAGTTATAGGTAAGAGTTTTAAGTTTTACCTTAGAGTCCTAGCTTAGAGTTTTTGTTTGAGTTCTAGTTTGGTTTAGTTTTAGTTAAAAGTTTAGAGTTTTATAGCTTAGAGTCTTAGCTTAGAGTTTTTGTTAGTTCCAGTTTAGTTTAGTTTTAGTTAAGAGTTTAGAGTTTTTAGCTTAGAGTCCTAGCTTAGAGTTTTTGTTAGAGTTCTAGTTTGGCTTAGTTTTAGTTAAAAGTTTAGAGTTTTTTAGCTTAGAGTCTTAGCTTAGAGTTTTTGTTAGAGTTCTAGTTTAGTTTAGTTTTAGTTAAGAGTTTAGAGTTTTTAGCTTAGAGTCTTAGCTTAGAGTTTTATTCAGAGTTTTAGTTTAGTTTAGTTTTAGTTAAGAGTTTAGAGTCTTAGCTTAGAGTTTTTGTTAGAGTTCTAGTTTAGTTTAGTTTTAGTTAAGAGTTTGGTGTTTTACCTTAGAGGCTTAGCTTAGAGTTTTAGTTAGAGTTCTAGTTTAGTTTAATTTTAGTTAAGAGTTTGACGTTTTATCTTTGAGTTTTTGTTAGGGTTCTAGTTTATTTTAGTTTTAGTTAATAGTTTAGAGTTTTAGCTTAGAGTCTTAGCTTAGAGTTTTTGTTAGAGTTGAAGTTTAGTTTAGTAATAATTAAGAGTTTAGAGTTTTAGCTTAGAGTCTTAGCTTAGAGTTTTTGTTAGAGTTCTAGTTTAGTTTAGATAAAGTTAAGAGTTTGGAGTTTTACCTTAGAGACTTAGCTTAGAGTTTTAGTTTAGTTTAGTTAAGAGTTTTAGAGTTTTTTAGCTTAGAATCTTAGCTTAGAGTTTTTGTTAGAGTTCTAGTTTAGTTTAATTTTAGTTAAGAGTTTGATTTTCACCTTTGAGTTTCAGTTAGAGTTCTAGTTTAGTTTAATTTTAGTTAAGAGTTTGACGTTTTATCTTTGAGTTTTTGTTAGAGTTCTAGTTTATTTTAGTTTTAGTTAATAGTTTAGAGTTTTAGCTTAGAGTCTTAGCTTAGAGTTTTTGTTAGAGTTGAAGTTTAGTTTAGTAATAATTAAGAGTTTTAGAGTTTTAGCTTAGAGTCTTAGCTTAGAGTTTTTGTTAGAGTTCTAGTTTAGTTTAGTTTTAGTTAAGAGTTTGGTGTTTTACCTTAGAGTCTTAGCTTAGAGTTTTAGTTAGAGTTCTAGTTTAGTTTAATTTTACTTAAGAGTTTGACGTTTTATCTTTGAGTTTTTGTTAGGGTTCTAGTTTATTTTAGTTTTAGTTAATAGTTTAGAGTTTTAGCTTAGAGTCTTAGCTTAGAGTTTTAGTTATATTTATAGTTTAGTTTAGCAATAATTAAGAGTTTAGAGTTTTAGCTTAGAGTCTTAGCTTAGATTTTTTGTTAGAGTTCTAGTTTAGTTTAGATAAAGTTAACAGTTTGGAGTTCTACCTTAGAGACTTAGCTTAGAGTTTTAGTTTAGTTTTAGTTAAGAGTTTAGAGTTTTTTAGCTTAGAATTTTAGCTTAGAGTTTTTGTTAGAGTTCTAGTTTAGTTTAATTTTAGTTAAGAGTTTGATTTTTCACCTTTGAGTTTCAGTTAGAGTTCTAGTTTAGTTTAATTTTAGTTAAGAGTTTGACGTTTGATCTTTGAGTTTTTGTTAGAGTTCTAGTTTATTTTAGTTTTAGTTAATAGTTTAGAGTTTTAGCTTAGAGTCTTAGCTTAGAGTTTTTGTTAGAATTGAAGTTTAGTTTAGTAATAATTAAGAGTTTAGAGTTTTAGCTTGAGTCTTAGCTTAGAGTTTTTGTTAGAGTTCTAGTTAGTTTAGATAAAGTTAAGAGTTTAGAGTTTTTGTTAGAGTTCTAGTTTGGTTTAGTTTTAGTTAAAAGTTTAGAGTTTTTCAGCTTAGAGTCTTAGCTTAGAGTTTTTGTTACTTCCAGTTTAGTTTAGTTTTAGTTAAGAGTTTAGAGTTTTAGCTTAGAGTCCTAGCTTAAAGTTTTTGTTAGAGTTCTAGTTTGGTTTAGTTTTAGTTAAAAGTTTAGAGTTTTTTAGCTTAGAGTCTTAGCTTAGAGTTTTTGTTAGAGTTCTAGTTTAGTTTAGTTTTAGTTAAGAGTTTAGAGTTTCTAGCTTAGAGTCTTAGCTTAGAGTTTTATTCAGAGTTTTAGTTTAGTTTAGTTTTAGTTAAGAGTTTAGAGTCTTAGCTTAGAGTTTTTGTTAGAGTTCTAGTTTAGTTTAGTTTTAGTTAAGAGTTTGGTGTTTTACCTTAGAGTCTTAGCTTAGAGTTTTAGTTAGAGTTCTAGTTTAGTTTAATTTTAGTTAAGAGTTTGACGTTTTATCTTTGAGTTTTTGGTAGGGTTCTAGTTTATTTTAGTTTTAGTTAATAGTTTAGAGTTTTAGCTTAGAGTCTTAGCTTAGAGTTTTTGTTAGAGTTGAAATTTAGTTTAGTAATAATTAAGAGTTTAGAGTTTTAGCTTAGAGTCTTAGCTTAGAGTTTTTGTTAGAGTTCTAGTTTAGTTTAGATAAAGTTAAGAGTTTGGAGTTTTACCTTAGAGACTTAGCTTAGAGTTTAAGCTAGAGTTTTAGTTTAGTTTAGTTTTAGTTAAGAGTTTAGAGTTTTTAGCATAGAGTCTTAGCTTAGAGTTTTGTTAGAGTTCTAGTTTAGTTTAGTTTTAGTTAAGAGTTTAGAGTCTTAGCTTAGAGTCTTAGCTTATTGTTTTTGTTGAAGTTCTAGTTTAGTTTGGTTTTAGTTAAGTGTTCAGAGTTTTAGCTTAGAGTCTTGGCTTAGTGTTTTTGTTAAAGTTGAAGTTTAGTTTAGTAATAGTTAAGAGTTTAGAGTTTTAGCATAGAGTCTTAGCTTAGAGTTTTTGTTAGAGTTCTAGTTTAGTTTAGATATAGTTAAGAGTTTGGAGTTTTACCTTAGTGACATAGCTTAGAGTTTTAGTCTAGTTTAGTTAAGAGTTTAGAGTTTTTTAGCTTAGAGTCTTAGCTTAGAGTTTTTGTTAGAGTTCTAGTTTAGTTTAGTTTTAGTTAAGAGTTTAGAGTTTTTAGCTTAGAGTCTTAGCTTAGAGTTTTAGTTAGAGCTCTAGTTTAGTTTAGTTTTAGTTAAGAGTTTAGAGTTTTAACATAGAGCCTTAGCTTAGAGTTTTAGTTAGAGTTGAAGTTTAGTTTAGTTACAGTTAAGAATTTAGAGTTTTAGCTTAGAATCACAGCTTAGAGTTTTACTTAAAGTTGTAGTTTAGTTAAGTTTTAAATAAGAGTTTCGAGTTTTAGCTTAGAGTCTTACCTTAGAGTTTCGTTAGAGTTCTAGTTTATTTTAGTTTTAGTTAAGAGTTTAGAGTTTTACCTTAAAGTCTTAGTTAGAGTTTTAGTTAGAGTTCTAGTTTAGTTTAGTTATAGTTAAGAATTTAGAGTTTTAGCTTAGAGTCATAGCTTAGAGTTTTGGTTAAAGTTATAATTTAGTAAAGTTATAGTAAAGAGTTTAGAGTTTTACCTTAGAGTCATAGCTTAGAGTTTTAGTTAGAGTTCTGATTCAGTTTAGTTTTAGTTAAGAGTTTAGAGTTTTAGCTTAGAGTCTTAGCTTATAGTTTGTGTTAGAGTTCTAGTTTAGTTTAGTTATAGTTAAGAGTCTCGAGTTTTTAGCTTAGAGTCTTAGCTTAGCGTTTCTGTTAGTGTTCTAGTTTAGTTTACTTCTAGTTAAGAGTTTCGAGTTTTTAGCTTAGAGTCTTAGCTTATAGTTTGTCTTAGAGTTCTAGTTTAGTTTAGTAATAGTTAGGAGTTTAGGGTTTTACCTTAGACTTAGAGTTTTAATTAGAGTTCTAGTTTAGTTTAGTTTTAGTTAAGAGTTTAGAGTTTTCCTTTTTAGTTAAGAGTTTAGAGCTGCATTTTCCGAGGTTTGGATGTAACATTACTTAATTACGCAGATGATATTTTTAATTTAAGTAGATGTTTGTCTCGTATTGAAGAAAATTTTCAGATTCTAGATGATGCTTATAGAGAGATAGGCCTATCTTTTAATGCAAGTAAAAGCGAGATTGTTGCTTTCAATAGGAGAAATGCAGATTGTATTGATCTTGCTGTCAAATTTGGTGCTCAAGAGGTTCCACTGTCTGACTCCATAATGTACTTAGGAATGCCTATAGGTCATAACATGGCATCTACACGTGCTCGCCAAATAAGTAATTTCGCAGAAAAGGCACGTAAGGCTTACGGGGCGCTATCTTCAACTAAAGCGAAATATAATCGACAAATTCGAGCTAGGCTATATAATGCACTGGTGATCCCACACTTTCTGGCTTTATCACCGTTTTGGCATATATTTAGTGTTAGTGATAAAAGAAACCTTCGATCACTTTTTTACAAATATGCAAAGTTTCTTTTAAATACCCCACCGTGGGTTAAAAATTCCAAGATGTCTGCAAGGTTCGGTATCACAGATCCGATTGCTGCTGTGACGAAACGTCGTTCTGAATTTTTGGGGTCGCTTGGGCCTAGTAGTCTGGCAATTGCAATTCGTCCTTAGTGAGTTTTTGTAATAATGTTTTTTATTATTGGCGGTGTATCGTAACGTTTGTTTTTGTTTGTGCAGTTAAGTGTTTGTTTTTTTTTGTTTTTTTGTTTTTTTTTTTTTTTCTTCTTCTTTGTACTCCATTCGTGCCATTTGTGGTTTTGTATCGAGTGGGTGAATAAAATTATCTATCTATCTATCTATCTAGTTTAGAGTTTTAGTTTAGAGTTTTAGTTTAGTTTTAGTTAAGAGTTTAGAGTTTTAGCTTAGAGTCTTAGCTTAGAGTTTTTGTTAGAGTTCTAGTTTAGTTTAGTTACAGTTAAGAGTTTGGAGTTTTACCTTAGAGCCTTAGCTTAGAGTTTTAGTTTAGTTTAGTTTTACTTAAGAGTTTAGAGTTTTAGCATAGAGTCTCAGCTCAGAGTTTTTGTTAGAGTTTTAGTTTAGTTTTAGTTAAGAGTTTAGTGTTTTTAGCTTAGAGTCTTAGTTTAGAGTTTTTGTTAAAGTTCTAGTTTAGTTTAGTTTTAGTTTAGAGTTTTAGCTTACACTTAGAGATTTAATTAGAGTTCTAGTTTAGTTTAGTTTTAGTTAAGAGTTTAGAGTTTTTAGCTTAGAGTCTTAGCTTAGTTTTATTTAGAGTTCTAGTTTAGTCTAGTTTTAGTTAAGAGTTTAGAGTTTTACCATAGATTCTTAGCTTCGAGTTTTAGTTAGAGTTAAAGTTTAGTTTAGTTACAGTCAAGAATTTAGAGTTTTAGCTTAGAGTTTCAGCTAGAGTTACAGTTTGGTTAAGTTTTAGTTAAGAGTTTGACGTTTTATCTTAGAGTTTTTGTTAGAGTCCTAGTTTAGTTTAGTTTTAGTTAAGAGTTTAGAGTTTTACCTTAGAGTCTTAGCTTAGAGTTTTTGTTAGAGTTCTAGTTTAGTTTAATTTTAGTTAAGAGTTTGATGTTTTACCTTTGAGTTTCAGTTAGAGTTCTAGTTTATTTTACTTTTAGTTAAGAGTTTGGTGTTTTACCATAGAGTCTTTGCTTAAAGTTTTAGTTAGAGTTCTAGTTTAGTTTAGTTTTAGCTAAGAGTTTAGAAATTTAGCTTAGAGTCTTAGCCTAGAGTTTTTGTTAGAGTTCTAGTTTATTTTAGTTTTAGTTAAGAGTTTAGAGTTTTTAGCTTAGAGTCTTAGCTTAGAGTTTTTGTTGAAGTTCTAGTTTAGTTTAGTTTTAGTTAATAGTTTAGAGTTTTAGCTTAGAGTCTTAGCTTAGAGTTTTTGTTAGAGTTGAACTTTAGTTTAGCAATAGTTAAGATTTTAGAGTTTTAGCGTAGAGTCCTAGCTTAGAGTTTTTGTTAGAGTTCTAGTTTAGTTTAAATATAGTTAAGTGTTTGGAGTTTTACCCTCGAGACTTAGCTTAGAGTTTTAGTTTAGTTTTAGTTAAGAGTTTAGAGTTTTTTAGCTTACAGTTTTAGCTTAGATATTTTGTTAGAGTTCTAGTTTAGTTTAGTTTTAGTTAAGAGTTTGGTGTTTTACCTTAGAGTCATAGCTTAGAGTTTTAGTTTAGTTTAGTTTTAGTTAAGAGTTTAGAGTTTTTTAGCTTAGAGTCAGAGCTTAGAGTCTTAGCTTAGAGTTTTTTGTTAGTGTTCTAGTTTAGTTAAGTTTTAGTTAAAAGTTTAGAGTTTTTAGCTTAGAGTCTTAGCTTAGAGTTTTTGTTGAAGCTCTAGTCTAGTTTAGTTTTAGCTAGGAGTTTTTAGTTTTAGCTTAGAGTCTTAACTTAGAGTTTTTGTTAGAGTTTTAGTTTAGTTTACTTTTAGTTAAGAGTTTAGAAATTTAGCTTAGAGTCTTAGCCTAGAGTTTTTGTTAGAGTTCTAGTTTATTTTAGTTATAGTTAAGAATTTAGAGTTTTTAGCTTAGAGTCGTAGTTTAGAGTTTTTGTTAGAGTTTTAGTTTAGTTTAGTTAAGAGTTTAGAGTTTTATCATAGAATCATAGCTTAGAGTTTTTGTTGAAGTTGAAGTTTAGTTTAGTCATAGTTAAGAATTTAGAGTTTTTAGCTTAGAGTCTTAGCTTAGAGTTTTTGTTAGAGTTTTAGTTTAGTTTACTTTTAGTTAAGAGTTTAGAAATTTAGCTTAGAGTCTTAGCCTAGAGTTTTTGTTGAAGTTCTAATTTAGTTTAGTTAAGAGTTTAGAATTCTACTATAGAGTCTTAGCTTACAGTTTTACTTAGAGTTGAAGTTTAGTTTAGTTATAGTTAAGGGTTTTGAGTTTTAGCTTGGAGTCTTAGCTTAGAGTTTTAGTTAGAGTTCTAGCTTGGTTTAGTTTTAGTTAAGAGTTTAGAGTTTTACCTTAAAGTCATAGCTTAGAGTTTAGAGTTCTAGTTTAGTTTTAGTTAAGAGTTTTACCTTAAAGTCTTAGATTAGAGTTATAGTTAGGGTTGAAGTTTCGTATAGTCTAGTTATAGTTAAGAGTTTATAGTTTAGCTTAGAGTCTTAGCTTAGAGTTTTATTTAGAGTTATTTTTTAGTTTAGTTTTAGTTAAGAGTTATAGCTTAGAGATTTAGCCTAGAATCTTAGCTTAGAGATTTAGTTAGAGTTGAAGTTTAGTCTAAACTAGCATAACCATAAAATTCCACAAAATTGCATAGAAATACCATAACCATAGGTTAGATTAGGTTAGGTTAGAGGTTAGGTTTCTCCACGTTTAAGTTAGGTTAGATTAGGTTAGCTTATCATGAGCGCTCATGATAAGCTAACCTAATCTGACCTAACTTAAACGTGGAGAAACCTAACCTCTAACCTAACCTAATCTAACCTATGGTTATGGTATTTCTATGCAATTTTGTGGAATTTTATGGTTATGCTAGTTTAGACTAAACTTCAACTCTATCTAAATCTCTAAGCTAAGATTCTAGGCTAAACCTCTAAGCTATAACTCTTAACTAAAACTAAACTAAACAATAACTCTAACTAAAACTCTAAGCTAAGAATCTAAGCTAAAACTATAAACTCTTAACTATAACTAGACTATACGAAACTTCAACCCTAACTAAAACTCTAATCTAAGACTTTAAGGTAAAACTCTTAACTAAAACTAAACTAAAACTCTAAACTCTAAGCTATGACTTTAAGGTAAAACTGTAAACTCTTAACTAAAACTAAACCAAGCTAGAACTCTAACTAAAACTCTAAGCTAAGACTCCAAGCTAAAACTCTAAACCCTTAACTATAACTAAACTAAACTTCAACTCTAAGTAAAACTGTAAGCTAAGACTCTATAGTAGAACTCTAAACTCTTAACTAAACTAAATTAGAACTTCAACAAAAACTCTAAGCTAAGACTCTAAGATAAAACTCTAAACTCTTAACTAAACCTATACTAAACTAGAACTCTAATTAAAACTCTAAGCTAAAAACTCTAAATTCTTAACTATGACTAAACTAAACTTCAACTTCAATAAAAACTCTAAGCTATGACTTTATGATAAAACTCTAAACTCTTAACTAAACTAAACTAAAACTCTAACAAAAACTCTAAACTACGACTCTAAGCTAAAAACTCTAAATTCTTAACTATAACTGAAATAAACTAGAACTCTAACAAAAACTCTAGGCTAAGACTCTAAGCTAAATTTCTAAACTCTTAACTAAAAGTAAACTAAACTAAAGCTCTAACAAAAACTCTAAGCTAAGACTCTAAGCTAAAACTAAAAACTCCTAACTAAAACTAAACTAGACTAGAGCTTCAACAAAAACTCTAAGCTAAGACTCTAAGCTAAAAACTCTAAACTTTTAACTAAAACTTAACTAAACTAGAATTCTAACAAAAAACTCTAAGCTGAGACTCTAAGCTGTGACTCTAAGCTAAAAAACTCTAAACTCTTAACTAAAATTAAACTAAACTAAAACTCTAAGCTATGACTCTAAGGTAAAACACCAAACTCTTAACTAAAACTAAACTAAACTAGAACTCTAACAAAAACTCTAAGCTAAAACTCTAAGCTAAAAAACTCTAAACTCTTAACTAAAACTAAACTAAAACTCTAAGCTAAGTCTCGAGGGTAAAACTCCAAACACTTAACTATATCTAAACTAAACTAGAACTCTAACAAAAACTCTAAGCTAGGACTCTAAGCTAAAACTCTAAAATCTTAACTATTACTAAACTAAAGTTCAACTCTAACAAAAACTCTAAGCTAAGACTCTAAGCTAAAACTCTAAACTATTAACTAAAACTAAACTAAACTAGAACTTCAACAAAAACTCTAAGCTAAGACTCTAAGCTAAAAACTCTAAACTCTTAACTAAAACTAAAATAAACTAGAACTCTAACAAAAACTCTAGGCTAAGACTCTAAGCTAAATTTCTAAACTCTTAACTAAAACTAAACTAAACTAGAACTCTAACTAAAACTCTAAGCTAAGACTCTATGGTAAAACACCAAACTCTTAACTAAAAGTAAAATAAACTAGAACTCTAACTGAAACTCAAAGGTAAAACATCAAACTCTTAACTAAAATTAAACTAAACTAGAACTCTAACAAAAACTCTAAGCTAAGACTCTAAGGTAAAACTCTAAACTCTTAACTAAAACTAAACTAAACTAGGACTCTAACAAAACCTCTAAGATAAAACGTCAAACTCTTAACTAAAACTTAACCAAACTGTAACTCTAGCTGAAACTCTAAGCTAAAACTCTAAATTCTTAACTGTAACTAAACTAAACTTTAACTCTAACTAAAACTCGAAGCTAAGACTCTATGGTAAAACTCTAAACTCTTAACTAAAACTAAACTAAACTAGAACTCTAATTAAAACTCTAAGTGTAAGCTAAAACTCTAAACTAAAACTAAACTAAACTAGAACTTTAAAAAAAACTCTAAACTAAGACTCTAAGCTAAAAACACTAAACTCTTAACTAAAACTAAACTAAAACTCTAACAAAAACTCTGAGCTGAGACTCTAAGCTAAAACTCTAAATTCTTAAGTAAAACTAAACTAAACTAAAACTCTAAGCTAAGTCTCTAAGGTAAAACTCCAAACTCTTAACTATAACTAAACTAAACTAGAACTCTAACAAAAACTCTAAGCTAAGACTCTAAGCTAAAACTCTAAACTCTTAACTAAAACTAAACTAAAACTCTAAACTAAAACTCTAAACTCTTAACTAAAACTAAACTAAACTAGAACTCTAATTAAAACTCTAAGTCTAAGGTAAAACCCTAAACTCCTAACCATTACTAAACTAAACTAGAACTCTAAGACAAACTATAAGCTAAGACTCTAAGCTAAAACTCGAAATTCTTAACTAGAAGTAAACTAAACTAGAACACTAACAGAAACTCTAAGCTAAGACTCTAAGCTAAAAACTCGAGACTCTTAACTATAACTAAACTAAACTAGAACTCTAACACAAACTATAAGCTAAGACTCTAAGCTAAAACTCTAAACTCTTAACTAAAACTAAACTGAATCAGAACTCTAACTAAAACTCTAAGCTATGACTCTAAGGTAAAACTCTAAACTCTTTACTATAACTTTACTAAACTATAACTTTAACCAAAACTCTAAGCTATGACTCTAAGCTAAAACTCTAAATTCTTAACTATAACTAAACTAAACTAGAACTCTAACTAAAACTCTAACTAAGACTTTAAGGTAAAACTCTAAACTCTTAACTAAAACTAAACTAAACTAGAACTCTAACGAAACTCTAAGGTAAGACTCTAAGCTAAAACTCGAAACTCTTATTTAAAACTTAACTAAACTACAACTTTAAGTAAAACTCTAAGCTATGATTCTAAGCTAAAACTCTAAATTCTTAACTGTAACTAAACTAAGCTTCAACTCTAACTAAAACTCTAAGCTAAGGCTCTATGTTAAAACTCTAAACTCTTAACTAAAACTAAACTAAACTAGAGCTCTAACTAAAACTCTAAGCTAAGACTCTAAGCTAAAAACTCTAAACTCTTAACTAAAACTAGACTAAAACTCTAAGCTATGTCTCTAAGGTAAAACTCCAAACTCTTAACTATATCTAAACTAAACTAGAACTCTAACAAAAACTCTAAGCTAAGACTCTATGCTAAAACTCTAAACTCTTAACTATTACTAAACTAAACTTCAACTTTAACAAAAACTCTAAGCCAAGACTCTAAGCTAAAACTCTAAACTCTTAACTAAAACCAAACTAAACTAGAACTTCAACAAAAACAATAAGCTAAGACTCTAAGCTAAAACTCTAAACTCTTAACTAAAACTAAACTAAACTAAAACTCTAACAAAAACTCTAAGCTAAGACTCTATGCTAAAAACTCTAAACTCTTAACTAAAACTAAACTAAACGAAAACTCTAGCTAAAACTCTAAGCTAAGTCTCTAAGGTAAAACTCCAAACTCTTAACTTTATCTAAACTAAACTAGAACTCTAACAAAAACTCTAAGCTAAGATTCTAAGCTAAAACTCTAAACTCTTAATTATTGCTAAACTAAACTTCAACTCTAACAAAAACTCTAAGCTAAGACTCTAAGCTAAAACTCTAAACTATTAACTAAAACTAAAATAAACTAGAACCCTACCAAAAACTCAAAGATAAAACGTCAAACTCTTAACTAAAATTAAACTAAACTAGAACTCTAACTAAAACTCTAAGCTAAGACTCTAAGGTAAAACACCAAACTCTTAACTAAAACTAAACTAAACTAGAACTCTAACAAAAACTCTAAGCTAAGACTCTAAACTCTTAACTAAAACTAAACTAAACTAAAACTCTGAATAAAACTCTAAGCTAAGACTCTAAGCTAAAAACTCTAAACTCTTAACTAAAACTAAACTAAACTAGAACTCTAACAAAAACTCTAAGCTAAGACTCTAAGCTAAAAAACTCTAAACTTTTAACTAAAACTAAACCAAACTAGAACTCTAACAAAAACTCTAAGCTAGGACTCTAAGCTAAAAACTCTAAACTCTTAACTAAAACTAAACTAAACTGGAACTAACAAAAACTATAAGCTAAGACTCTAAGCTGAAAAACTCTAAACTTTTAACTAAAACTAAACCAAATTAGAACTCTAACAAAAACTCTAAACTCTTAACTTTATCTAAACTAAACTAGAACTCTAACAAAAACTCTAAGCTAAGACTCTAAGCTAAAACTCTAAACTCTTAATTATTACTAAACTAAACTTCAACTCTAACAAAAACTCTAAGCTAAGACTCTAAGCTAAAACTCTAAACTATTAACTAAAACTAAAATAAACTAGAACTCTAACAAAAACTCAAAGATAAAACGTCAAACTCTTAACTAAAATTAAACTAAACTAGAACTCTAACTGAAACTCAAAGGTGAAAAATCAAACTCTTAACTAAAATTAAACTAAACTAGATCTCTAACAAAAACTCTAAGCTAAGATTGTAAGCTAAAAAACTCTAAACTCTTAACTAAAACTAAACTAAAACTCTAAGCTAAGTCTCTAAGGTAGAACTCCAAACTGTTAACTTTATCTAAACTAAACTAGAACTCTAACAAAAACTCTAAGCTAAGACTCTAAGCTAAAACTCTAAACTCTTAATTATTACTAAACTATAAATATAACTAAAACTCTAAGCTAAGACTCTAAGCTAAAACTCTAAACTATTAACTAAAACTAAAATAAACTAGAACCCTAACAAAAACTCAAAGATAAAACGTCAAACTCTTAAGTAAAATTAAACTAAACTAGAACTCTAACTAAAACTCTAAGCTAAGACTCTAAGGTAAAACACCAAACTCTTAACTAAAACTAAACTAAACTAGAACTCTAACAAAAACTCTAACTCTAACTTATCTAACTAACTAGAACTCTAACAAAACTAAACTCTAACTTACTAAACTAAACTAGAACTCTAACAAAAACTCTAAGCTAAGACTCTAAGCTAAAACTCTAAACTCTTAATTATTACTAAACTAAACTTCAACTCTAACAAAAACTCTAAGCTAAGAATCTAAGCTAAAACTCTAAACTATTAACTAAAACTAAAATAAACTAGAACTCTAACAAAAACTCAAAGATAAAACGTCAAACTCTTAACTAAAATTAAACTAAACTAGAACTCTAGCTGAAACTCAAAGGTGAAAAATCAAACTCTTAACTAAAATTAAACTAAACTAGAACTCTAACAAAAACTCTAAGCTAAGATTCTAAGCTAAAAAACTTTAAAATCTTAACTAAAACTAAACTAAAACTCTAAGCTAAGTCTCTAAGGTAAAACTCCAAACTCTTAACTTTATCTAAACTAAACTAGAACTCTAACAAAAACTCTAAGCTAAGACTCTAAGCTAAAACTCTAAACTCTTAATTATTACTAAACTAAACTTCAACTCTAACAAAAACTCTAAGCTAAGACTCTAAGCTAAAACTCTAAACTATTAACTAAAACTAAAATAAACTAGAACCCTAACAAAAACTCAAAGATAAAACGTCAAACTCTTAACTAAAATTAAACTAAACTAGTTCTCTAACTAAAACTCTAAGCTAAGACTCTAAGGTAAAACACCAAAATCTTAACTAAAACTAAACTAAACTAGAACTCTAACAAAAACTCTAAGCTAAGACTCTAAACTCTTAAGTAAAACTAAACTAAACTAAAACTCTGAATAAAACTCTAAGCTAAGACTCTAAGCTAAAAACTCTAAACTCTTAACTAAAACTAAACTAAAATAGAACTCTAACAAAAACTCTAAGCTAAGACTCTAAGCTAAAAAACTCTAAACTTTTAACTAAAACTAAGCCAAACTAGAACTCTAACAAAAACTCTAAGCTAGGACTCTAAGCTAAAAACTCCAAACTCTTAACTAAAACTAAACTAAACTGGAACTAACAAAAACTCTAAGCTATAAAACTCTAAACTTTTAACTAAAACTAAACCAAACTAGAACTCAAACAAAAACTCTAAGCTAGGACTCTAATGTAAAACTTAAAACTCTTACCTATAACTAAGGTGTGGGTGAAAAAGATAAGTACTTCAAGTTGGAAAATGGGTTTAGGAGGGACGTAAAGAAAGGAACTTGCTCTGAAATGCCTTTTGAAAAGTATTTCTTGGTGTTGGGGTATCCAAAAAGCTGTAAAGTATAGTTGTGGGTGAAAAAGTTAAGTACTTCAAGTTGGAAAATGGGTTTAGGAGGGACATTAAGAAAGTAACTTGCTTGTCTTAGTCGATTACGTCATTCTATGTCCATAAATGAATTCCCGTCATGCCCTTCTGATAGGGTTCTACCGATTATGTAATCAATTTCTCAGAAATCCATTTGTCTTAGTCGATTACGTCATTCTATGCCCATAAATGGATTCCCGTCAGGACCTCCTGATAGGGTTCTACCGATTATGTAATCAATTTCTCAGAAATCCAATTGTCTTAGTCGATTACGTCATTCTATGCCCATAAATGAATTCCCGTCATGACCTTCTGATAGGGTTCTACCGATTATGTAATCAATTTCTCAGAAATCCATTTGTCCTAGTTGATTACGTCATTCTATGCCCATAAATGGATTCCCGTCAGGACCTCCTGATAGGGTTCTACCGATTATGTAATCAATTTCTCAGAAATCCATTTGTCTTAGTCGATTACGTCATTCTATTTGATTACGTCATTCTACACCCATAAATGGATTCCCGTCACGAGCTCCTTAGGGGGTTCTACCGATTATGTAATCAATTTCTCGAGAATTCTCTCCCTTCGATTACGCAATCAATATATCTCTTCCCCACCTTCCCCTTAGAAACATCAAATTAATTCCCCTTTCTTGAATCAATAATTCCCCTTAGAAACAACAATTAATTCCCCTTTCGTGAATCAATAATTCCCCTTAGAAACAACAAATCAATTCCCCTTTCTTGAACCAATAATCCCCCTTAGAAACAACAAATTAAATCTCCTTTCGTGACATATCAATCAATCTTGACATCGCCTGTCAGACATTATTAAACTTCGCCTGGAAACAATTTGATTAATGATTGACAGTACCTGTCAGACATTAATAAACTTTGTCCGTGTAGCGATGGAAAAATTGGTTTTGTGGTAATGGGAGATTCGCTACTGTGGTGATAGAGATTTCTCCTATAGCGCCACTTATAGCGCTGGAGATTGTGTCAACTAGGCTAGCGCCGCTCTCAATTAATGAGAGAAAATTGAATATGTAGACATACAAATGTGGCTTCTTCTTTCTTGAGCTATCTGGAGATCAGATTCCTTTGGGAGCATTTACCATGGAGACTGGCGAACTAGTTACCTATTATCGGACTAGACTCAGACATACAAGAGAAACAAACACATATTAAAAGACAATAGATTTATTGAACTTACATGCTTAGTTGTACAGCAACGGGTCACTTCAAAGACAAATAAATGGTGACCGAGATTATTTGCGGTACTAATCGTCTTAAGTCTGAATACATATTGAAATTAAAAAACACATTTACCCCCACTCCCAAACGCAGTTCTTTCGTCCTGCGCTCTAGGGACTGCCTGCCATTGGCTCAAGCGACCCAAGGACGCAAATCTTCGTCCAATAATCTCTTTAAGATTTTTCAGATGATTCAGGAGTTCACACAGTTTTTTGCCATTTAAACTTCCTTAGAAATATCGTGCTTAGCATTTTGTTTTTGCTACTAATTATCTTAGCGAAATTCGAACGACTAGCGCCGTTGTCTGACTGAAGCTAGAAATGCAATTTCTCTTTTTGCTGATTATGAATTTAGACTCCTGGAAGCGGTATTTGAACTCAATTAGGGAACGTTTAATTTCTGCCCGAATCATCTTTAGAAGGAAAGAATCTTATATTTTAAATATATGGTATTCTACTGCTGGTGCACATCACCCTTCCCATCAAATAATGACGTCCCGTCATTAGTAACTGCTCATTAGGAGTGCTTAAAATTTTTCAATTATTTTTCTTATTTTATTCTACATCCCTATCTAAAATTCATCTACCGGATTAAGATTATTTTCGGTTCTAGGTTAGCTACTATATTAAGGATTTTTTTTTTCTATATCTAGCACTGATTACCTTTACATTTCCAACAAAGTTGGGGCTATTCTACTTTTAAACTATATTTTTTTTGCTGTCTATATGACGTACTACATACTATCTACACAACGTTAAATGAATAACATGATAATATTACACCTAATTCTACATGAATGATTTATAACATACAATATTTGGTTCATCATATTCACTGATGACATAAAAACACTTTCACTATTGAGATTTTTGCATTGTCAAAGCTATTAGGAAGTAACACATTTAGCTTCACATCTATTCATCACCTTTCGTGTCCTTAGTGTACTACACCCTTCTGTTGTAAATTACTGTCCTTCACTCCTTTTGTTGTGGCAAAAATTTCGAAGCACGTACGTTATGGTTTCTTCATGGAACAGTTCGAGTCTAGTTGTCTTTACACGGTATGTTTTCCCTAATAGTCAACTGGGAAATGACCGTTAAATATCGTTCTAATAGTCAACTGGGAAATGATTCTTCCCACTACAGGTGTTGGTGTTTTTCTTCTTAGCATATCATTTTTAGGATTTTTGAGGCACATAGAGAATGTATTCTCCAGTAAAATTGTTCATTTGTGCCTTTTGAAGCGGGTTGCCGTCATACTATAGTGACTCTCTTAATATATTGTCTTTAAATTCAACTTCGAACCTCTTCAACTATCATCTAACTTCAAATATCGTTAAATATCGTTTATCTCGTACTGCTCGATGGTGTTCTCAGAGTTAAAGTTCAAATTGTCTTTAATTTCTGCTTCAAATATCCTCAAATGTCTTTAAGTGTCATTTAACTTCAAATATCGTCTATCGTGTGCTGATTGATGGAGTTCTCAGAATTAAACTTCAAATTGTCTTTAATTTCATCTTCAAATGTCTTCAAATGTCTTTAAGTATCATTTAACTTTAAATATTGTTTAATATCGTTTAGCTTCAAGTATCATCACTATACTGTCAAATTATTATGGGGTCCATAGTGAGTATCAACAGCGATATCTACGTATTTATATCTTGTCCTAGCCGATGGGTTTCTCAGCGTTTATGCGATTATATAGTTCGTTAAAGCACTTGATACTGAGGTTCAAATATAGTGTTACCTGATACATAATATGGTTCATAGTCGAAGAAACGACGATCGAAGGTAACTGTTGTTTTCGTAGACGAAGCTGGGATGAAGT
The DNA here is from genome assembly GCA_027921565.1 of Artemia sinica. Classification (NCBI taxonomy): domain Eukaryota; kingdom Metazoa; phylum Arthropoda; class Branchiopoda; order Anostraca; family Artemiidae; genus Artemia; species Artemia sinica. Next base: position 37,443,400 of record CM051276.1, read on the forward strand.
TGCCTGGAGTCATGGTGAGTACTCTTCGTTGGTTGAGATATGATGAAAATAGATGTTACTGGGTCGTATCTGTACTGGGCAGCTTATTGTAATACTCGATGACCAAAGTGTCCATTTACCTTCCTGTAATAAAAACAACGCGGCAGAATCACATGTTCTTTTAAGTAAATACACATACAATAATTCACGCATTAATTGGGTTATAATTTCTTAGCTATGAGACAGAATTAAATAAATACACTAATATTGGTACTCACATTGAAAATCTAAAACAGAAATTTCTTCAAATTTGTTTTGATAACGAAAATATCGATATTAAATAAACATAATTTACCCTACATTATTAAGTTTGAGGTCTGTTTTTACAATATTTTTTCATGCCTGCATTGTTCACGCAAGTCCGCGCTGTATAAGAAACGCATGTGCAGCGTCATAACCGCACGGTTTTACGCAAACGATACTACAATGAGGGAACAAGACATAACAAGGACTAGTGGAGACCTCTATACCCACTAGTTTTCTGATGTCTTCCCTATTTCTTGGCTTAGACGTTCTCATGGGGCTCCGGGTTTAACGGCTGAAATGCAGAGGTTCTTAGTCTCAGGATTTTTCCGTAATTGCAAGTCAACATTGGTGCCTCGTATTCGCCTTTCGAATAAGGTCATTAGATGCAGGATTTCCAAGCTTGCCCGCGTAGATTCCAGTTGATGCTTGGCAAAGAATATAAGCATAATGAAGAACTGACATCAATATCTTTTTAGAAGGCTATTGTTTGAGCAAATCCTTCAGCACTAAATAAATAAATATTATATTAAAGTCTTATTAGAATCCGTTAAGCGAGAAACACCTTCACATTAATAGGGAATTCCTTGTGGGTTTTACTTAGTCGCCATTGGACATACACAGGGTTTCAATCCATATATCTTAACTGATTAAATGGTTTTAAAATTTTACATATTATTATTGAGATATAATTTCACATCCGCCGTGAAATTCTACATATAAACGTACCATAGGTTGTTTGGTTATAGTTACCAATAGTTGGCTATTGGTACATATATTACTCGAGTAAGAAACATTATATTTCTCGAGTAAGAAACACATGAATAAGCAAACTTGCGGCGCATAATTACACTGGTAGGCCTAAAATAATTATAATCTGCACTAAGATAAAATATTTCATATAATTAGACGCTTCTGTACTGATAATTTCTTGTTTTTTTTTTGATAATATCCATCTTGGTTAGGACATGGGTGGATTTTTCATAGAAAATCTGAGGGGACCTGAGTCAGTATAGGTAAGATATAACGTGACTGACTTGCGAAAATATTTCACAAAAATTAGAGCACAATATATGTCATAGATAAACCAATGAAATTAAAGGACATTTTTGTCACAGAACTATAGAACAGTGATCTCTCTGTTATTGTATATGTCATAGATATAAACTAGTGGAATTAAATTTTTCGCCAAGGAGCTAAAGACATTAATGTCTCTGTTTCTCTTTGGAAGTAATGTTTAACACAGAGCTGTAGGACAGCATACGTCATTGATATAATATAATGAAATTAAAAAGCTTTTCTCTCTTTTTTTTTTTTTTTTTTTCGCCTCGGAGCTATAAGAAAGTAAACTCTTTGTTTCTCTTTCAAAGTATTCTGATTCAAAAACGAAAACTTAACTAGCTCACTGAAGTTTCTATTCAACCTTTAAGTATTGCTTTGACTGGCCCTGATTGGCATAAGAATACTAATTTCTTACACTTGAAGGACTGAGAAATATTCCTTCCTACGATCGTTTACACAAAAAAAATTACAAAAAACAATCATGGGCCTTGAGTTCCTCCCCAGGCTTCCCACAAGACGTGGTCCAACGCGAGTTGTCGTTTTCAGTAGACCACTAGCTTCCTACCTTTGGTTATTTTCTGTGATCGTCAACGTTTTGACATTACTCGTATTATTTCATTTTATATTTTTTTTTTTCATTAATATTGACTTTGGTTAACTTTACTTGCACACTTTTAAATTTATTATGGTGTTAAATTTATTATCTTTGAAATTTGTCTTCAAACATCTTCAAATGTCTTTAAGTATCATTTAACTTTAAATATTGTTTAATATCGTTTAGCTTCAAGTATCATCACTATACTGTCAAATTATTATGGGGTCCATAGTGAGTATCAACAGCGATATCTACGTATTTATATCTTGTCCTAGCCGATGGGTTTCTCAGCGTTTATGCGATTATATAGTTCGTTAAAGCACTTGATACTGAGGTTCAAATATAGTGTTACCTGATACATAATATGGTTCATAGTCGAAGAAACGACGATCGAAGGTAACTGTTGTTTTCGTAGACGAAGCTGGGATGAAGTTGCCTGGAGTCATGGTGAGTACTCTTCGTTGGTTGAGATATGATGAAAATAGATGTTACTGGGTCGTATCTGTACTGGGCAGCTTATTGTAATACTCGATGACCAAAGTGTCCATTTACCTTCCTGTAATAAAAACAACGCGGCAGAATCACATGTTCTTTTAAGTAAATACACATACAATAATTCACGCATTAATTGGGTTATAATTTCTTAGCTATGAGACAGAATTAAATAAATACACTAATATTGGTACTCACATTGAAAATCTAAAACAGAAATTTCTTCAAATTTGTTTTGATAACGAAAATATCGATATTAAATAAACATAATTTACCCTACATTATTAAGTTTGAGGTCTGTTTTTACAATATTTTTTCATGCCTGCATTGTTCACGCAAGTCCGCGCTGTATAAGAAACGCATGTGCAGCGTCATAACCGCACGGTTTTACGCAAACGATACTACAATGAGGGAACAAGACATAACAAGGACTAGTGGAGACCTCTATACCCACTAGTTTTCTGATGTCTTCCCTATTTCTTGGCTTAGACGTTCTCATGGGGCTCCGGGTTTAACGGCTGAAATGCAGAGGTTCTTAGTCTCAGGATTTTTCCGTAATTGCAAGTCAACATTGGTGCCTCGTATTCGCCTTTCGAATAAGGTCATTAGATGCAGGATTTCCAAGCTTGCCCGCGTAGATTCCAGTTGATGCTTGGCAAAGAATATAAGCATAATGAAGAACTGACATCAATATCTTTTTAGAAGGCTATTGTTTGAGCAAATCCTTCAGCACTAAATAAATAAATATTATATTAAAGTCTTATTAGAATCCGTTAAGCGAGAAACACCTTCACATTAATAGGGAATTCCTTGTGGGTTTTACTTAGTCGCCATTGGACATACACAGGGTTTCAATCTATATATCTTAACTGATTAAATGGTTTTAAAATTTTACATATTATTATTGAGATATAATTTCACATCCGCCGTGAAATTCTACATATAAACGTACCATAGGTTGTTTGGTTATAGTTACCAATAGTTGGCTATTGGTACATATATTACTCGAGTAAGAAACATTATATTTCTCGAGTAAGAAACACATGAATAAGCAAACTTGCGGCGCATAATTACACTGGTAGGCCTAAAATAATTATAATCTGCACTAAGATAAAATATTTCATATAATTAGACGCTTCTGTACTGATAATATCTTGTTTTTTTTTTGATAATATCCATCTTGGTTTGGACATGGGTCGATTTTTCATAGAAAATCTGAGGGGACCTGAGTCAGTATAGGTAAGATATAACGTGACTGACTTGCGAAAATATTTCACAAAAATTAGAGCACAATATATGTCATAGATAAACCAATGAAATTAAAGGACATTTTTGTCACAGAACTATAGAACAGTGATCTCTCTGTTATTGTATATGTCATAGATATTATTTGCGGTATTAATCGCTTCAAATCTGGATAGAGATTAAAATTAAAAAGGCACATTTACCCCCACTCCCAAACGCAGTTCTTTCGTCCTGCGCTCTAGGGACTGCCTGCCATTGGCTCAAGCGACCCAAGGACGCAAATCTTCGTCCAATAATCTCTTTAAGATTTTTCAGATGATTCAGGAGTTCACACAGTTTTTTGCCATTTAAACTTCCTTAGAAATATCGTGCTTAGCATTTTGTTTTTGCTACTAATTATCTTAGCGAAATTCGAACGACTAGCGCCGTTGTCTGACTGAAGCTAGAAATGCAATTTCTCTTTTTGCTGATTATGAATTTAGACTCCTGGAAGCGGTATTTGAACTCAATTAGGGAACGTTTAATTTCTGCCCGAATCATCTTTAGAAGGAAAGAATCTTATATTTTAAATATATGGTATTCTACTGCTGGTGCATCCGGAAACAAATACTATTTCTGGATAATAACATTCTTCCCTAGCATACAACAACAAATACTCTTTCCTAGATCATAACATTCTCCCCTAGCATACAACAACAAATACTATTTCCTGACATCATAACATTCTTCCCTAGCGGGCACTTGGCCAAAAACAACAACAACAAATACTCTTTCCTAGATCATAACATTCTCCCATAGCGGACACTTGGCCAAAAACACACCTGGAGAAAGAGACCTTGGAGACAGAGGTCATTGACACTGTCCCCATTAAACTATGTAAAAAAGTTGTAGGTGGCAGCAGGGGTGAGGGGTGGGACCTCCTGAGGCATCTCTACTTAAGTTATGCCCTGGGGGCATATGAGGCTTTTTTTTAGAAAAAGTTGTCGTAGAGACTTCAAAAAGGGCTCATTCGATTTGAAATTGAAACGGGTAAAGCCCTTTTTAATAGTCGAAAGTGATTGAAGAGCAACTCACCCCCTCTCACGCCCACCATTTTCCCAAACATGACCAATCAAAATTTTGAAATATTCATTTTGTTCAACTCAGTTGAAAGTTCTGGGAATTAGGTCTTTGAGGATGACAACCTTCCCCCCCCCCACAACCCTCAGGGCAAAGGTTGTAAGTTATGCCCTGGGGGCATATATGGCCTTTATAGAAATTTTTGTCATAGAAACTTCAAAAGGGCTCATTTGAATGGTAATTGAAAGGGCTAGTGCCCTTTTTAATGGTCGAAAGGGATTGAAAGGCAATTAACCCCCCTCTCACACCCACCCTTTCACCAAAAACATCCAATCAAAATTTTGAGATAGCCGTTTTTTTTAACGTAGTTGAAAGTTCTGGAAATTATGTCTTTGAGGATGACAGCCCCCTCACAGCCCTCAGGGCAAGGGTTGTAAGTTATGACCTGGGGGCATGTAAGGTGTTTATAGAAAGCTTTGTCGTAGATACTCAAAAAAGGGCTCATTTGATTTTAAATTGAAAGGGCTTGCGCCCTTTTTAATTCTCGAAAGTGATTGGAAGGCTTGACATTTTTATACTAAAGATCAATTTGGTTACAATTTATTATTATTTTTTGTTTAGACTAGGGCACTTCGTATCGAAAGAGATGTCAAAGGAGTTTTGAAAAGGGCTCATTCGATTCAAAATAGAAAGTACTAATGCCCTTTTAATAGTCGAAAGTGATTGGAGGGCAACTAGTCCCCCTCCCACGCCCACCCTCCCATTCGCCTATTACGTTTAAAAACTAAATGTTGCCTTAAGATTGAATCAAAATGCACTTTGTTAATGATAATTCCAAATAAGGCATCTCAGCAGTATTCAAAGAACGACTGAGGGTATAATGTTCAAAATTTCGGGCTGATTCTGCTCTTAAAATTTAACCAAATCAAAATAGCGTAAGTGTAACCAAGCTATCAAAGAAAGTAAACAGATTTTTTTTGGCAAATGGTATCAAGTTTTATATTCCGAGTCAACTAAAGGAGGTAAGAAACTAAATTAAACACTTCTATTTGTGTCCAGATTTTTAAAAGGGTATATTTTGTTAAAAATTGCTGAAAAATTTTCTCCAGCATACAAATAGCTGGCCAAACTATAAAGTCTTAAAAAAAAAGAAAAGATTTAAAGTATTATTTTTTTTTCCCTGAAAAGCCTATGTCAATATAAAACGAACAGAAATTAATTAGAAAAACTTTTTCCACACAATAAGTTTTTCAAAGAAAAGTAAAGAACTCCAATAAACCAAAAACGAGCAAAAAATAAAATCAAATAATCTACCAAGCGTGAAACTACAACAAATCATCAGCGATAAATAAATGAAACCCAAAATGAACAGAAATTACATTAAATATCCAAGTCAAACTCAAAATGAGCAGAAATTAACATAAGTAGGGCTCAAAACCCCTATGCCTTCCCAAGGCCAGAACATAATTTGCACTTTACTAAAAAAAGTACAAATGAATGTGAATTATCAGTTTAATATATATATATATATATGTATATATATATATATATATATATATATATATATATATATATATATATATATATATATAATATATATATATATATATATATATATATATATATATATATATATATATATATATATATATATATATATATATATATATATATATATATACTGATATTTAGTAATCAAAATGTTAATATTGTTTGATTTATTAAATTTATGAAAGTAAAAACATGTACAATGAGACATTGTACTCATGTTAATTTCTGCTCGTTTTGAATTTGACTCGGTTATTTATTGTAATTTCTGTTAGTTTTGACTAAAGTACAAATAATTTCGCTTTTAGAAAAATGTATTGACTATAATTTCGCTTTTAGTTTCAAAAATGGATTGGCTGTAATAAGAAAAAAAATAGTAGTTTCATTTCACACCGAAGAACTTCCTTGTAACAGTCAGGAATCGAACCCGAATTCAAAAAGTGTTTAGGGACTCTTCATCCACTGTGCTATTACAATGTATTTAATTTGAATATTCATAAACAACATGGAATGGATAAGAGAGATAACTAGCTTGCCTCTTCGAGAAAATGACATCATACCTCAGAGAAGTAACTATCACTGCAACCCGGAGGTCGCTCTTTACTTTAAGAGTTAATAAAACCTTTTTGTGCTATTTTTATGTACGTATTGTTTCCAGGCTACCATTTCTTAGAGTTTCGGCCAGTATTGCAACAGTGACTCCTTACTTTAAGTCATGACTGTAAAAATCTTAATATATGTAACTTTATTTTGTCTGACATTAGACGACAAATATTAATTTTATTTTCAAATAAAAGTGAAGAGCGACCTTAGAGCTTAAAAAAGGACATAAATTATTCCGTATTTCAAGGTTAGAGGAGGGATGGAGGAGGACCGTGCTTAGCTGTGTTGGCCTCAGGCCGCTTGGTACTGTGGTGAGTTGTTAGTAGTAGTAGTATTTCAAGGTGGCTGCCTTCTCCTTAACCCTTTCCTCTCTACGGTAAGGTTTTATTATACTATGCATGTTTTATTTTCAAGTCCCAGATACTTAACAAAAAAAATTGCGATTATTGTCCTGGGGAATTTTTTCCGTGAGCTATCGTTTCCTTACATTTTCCACTATTTCTTGGTATCTGTCTAGAAAGTGTTGAAGAAGGTATTTTGGAAAACAGTTCTTAATGCAATTTTCATCGAACTTTTTGCTGTTATTAAACAACATCAAGGCACTTCTGAACAATCTAAAAAAAACAAAGTTTTTCCAGGGGAAGTAAAAAGCAAAGTTGAAACTTAAAACGGACAAAAATTATTGCTTCACAGCCTATCTAATATATATCAATCAAACTAGTACAAATAAACAAACTAATTATGTTTCCCTGTGTTTCTAGGATTACAAAATCTAGCGCTTTACTGAAAACACAAAAATCAAGTATTAAAAACAGGAATATTGATTTGGGAGTGAAAAATGAGTATGAAACTTGAGAATAATAAATTAATCTATAAGGCTTTTCATAGTCTTACACCAGTTGTGACATCAGTAACTTTAAATATACAATTAAAATTATCTTAAAAACATAAGCGTAAAATTAAATATTTTTTTAATAACCGCTAAGTCATTGCACAGCATACATAAATATTGGATTGATTTATCAGGTAGCATTTTGGTATAATATTCAATAGTGCTATAAGCTATAATACCAATAGTGATTAATAAACAATCTTCAAATGTAAGAAATATGCATTAGTATTGCTTGAAATGAAGGTCATATAAGACATAAGATGAAATCTGAAAAAGCGGTTATTCGACTTTAGACAACAGCTAATTTCAAGCTATGATACAAATTCTAATGCTAGTCTTTAGTGCTAATCCTAATGCTATCAAGATGGCTTTACTTCGAACTTGTCTACAAACTAATTACGACATGTTCTTTTTAAAACCAAAACGACAGCCAGGCATTGAAATGAGCCATCGTGCAGATCTGATACCAAATTAAAGGAAAAAATAAAATAAAGTAACAATCCTAAAATGAATGTTTATTTATCTTAAAAGAGATCGATCCTAAAAGGGATTAAATAAAAAAAACAAGTTTTTTAAACTGAAAGTAAGGAGAGACATTAAAACTTAAAACGAACAGAAATTATTCCGTATATGAAAGGGGCTGTCCCCTCCTCAACTCTTCGCTCTTTACGCTAAAGTTTTTTATTGTTTTAAAAAATAAATTTGTGAGACAGAGTCAAACTTTAGCGTAAAGAGCGAGGCGTTGAGGAGGGGACAGCCCCTTTCATATTCGGAATAATTTCTGTTCGTTTTAAGTTTTAATGTCGCTCCTTACTTTCAGTTTAAAAAAACTTGTCTTTTTTATTTAATTTCTGTTCGTTTTTTAGTTAAGGCAGCTTTTATTTTGGCTCACCGTCATTGAATAAGTAAACAAAATTTGCATAAAAATTTTACTTTTCTTTTGCTAAATGGATGTCTCTAAATTTGGTTATGACGTAATTTACAAATTAACTTACGTAACTAACTTCTATATTCGTATATTTTTCTTCTGGTAAAAAATACAAAGTTGCCGATTTTTGCAGATATGAGCTTGAAACCTATAAATAGGGTTTTCTGATACGCTGAATCTGACGGTGTGATTTTCATTAAAATTTTTTCACTTGTAGGGGATGTTTCCCCCCTCTTTAAAAAATCGGGTAAATTTTCTCAGGCTCGTAGCCTTTGATGAGTAATACTAAACTTAATAAAATTTATATATTTAGAATCAGCATTATAAACCCATTCTTTTGATACATTTATTGACATCAAAATTCCGTTTTTAAAAGTTTCGATTACTATTGAGCCGTATCGCTTGTTTTTTTTATTGTTTTTTTTTTATTACGTATATGTTTTTACGTATATGAGGCGGTTCTCCCCTTAGTCAACACCACGCTCTTTACGTTAAAAGTTAAATTTTAATCCACAAACCCCTGAATCACAAAGGCCGTTTAATTAGAAAAAAAACTGTAGCGTAAGGAGCGAGGTATTGACTTTGGGGAGAACCCCCTCATATATGTTATAATTTCTGTTCGTTTTAATTTCTAATGTTGCTTCTTACTTTCAGTTGAAAAAACTTGTTTTTTTATTTAATTTCTGATCGTTTTTTAAATAATGCTTGGAAATCCGGCGCCCCCTTCATAGAAATGTCCCTTACCCCAAAGAAACATCCTCCACGGAAAGATTCTCCTGAGTAACCTCCTCCAGCCCCCCCCCCCCCTCCAGAAAAAAATACTTCCTGAAAATGTCTGTATACTTCCCAATAACCAATAAATAATGCTGGCAAGTCTGGCACCCCCTTCATGGCAATTTCCCTTCCCCCATGAAAACTTCCTTCATGTACAGATCCTCAAACATAACCCCCGACCCCCCCCCCCTACTACCAGAAAAAACCCTCCTGAAAACTTCTGTATACTTCCCAATAACCAATACTATATGTTAACATTGGGTAAAGTTCATAACTTTTAGCCCTCCCCCTGGGGACTGCGGGGGATTAAGTCATCCTAAAAGACATAGCTATCATATTCTCGACCATGCTAAACAAAATGGCTATCTCAAAATTTTGATCGGGTAACTTTGGGAAAAAAATGAGCGTTGGAGGGGGCCTAGTTGCCCTCTATTTTTTTGGACACTTAAAAAGGGCACTAAAACTTTTAATTTCCGTTACAATGAGCCCTCCCACGATATTCTAGGACCACTGGGTCGATACGATCACCCCTGGGGAAAAACAAAAAAAACAAATAAACACGCATCCGTGATCTTTCTTCTGGCAAAAAAAATGCAAAATTCCACATTTTTGTAGATAGGAGCTTGAAACCTCTACAGTAGGGTTCTCTGATACGCTGAATATGATGGTGTGATTTTCATTAAGGTTCTATAACTTTTAGGGGGTCTTTCCCCCTTTTTTTGAAAATCAGCCAAATTTTCTCAGGCACGTAACTTTTGATGGGTATTACTAAACTTGATGAAAGTTATATATATTTGAAATCAGCATTGAAATATGATTTTTTTTATGTATCTATTGGTATCAAAAACCCGTTTTCTAGAGTTTCGGTTACCATTGAGCCAGGTCGCTCCTTACTTACAGTTCGTTACCACGAACTGTTTGATTGATAATATTTTGATTCTGTAAAAAGTGTCCTTAATTGGTTTGCTTTTACTGTACCAAAACTCCTATATTATTTTGTGTTTTCAGTGACGCGCTAGTTTTCTATAATCCTAGAAACACAGGAAAACATAATTAGTTGGTTTATTTGTACTACTTTGATTGGTATATATTAGATAGGCTGTGAAGCAATAATTTTTGTCCTTTTTAAGTTTCAACTTCGCTCTTTACTTCCCCTGGAAAATCTTTGTTTTTTTTAGATTAATCTTTGCTCGTCTTTTATTCAAATTTAATGTAGAAACAACGCTGCCATGATCTTTTTAATTTATACAGAATAATTTTTGTTCGTTTTAGTGTCATTCCTTAGTTTCAGTTGAAAACTTATGGAGCTGTTTAAGGGTGCATTTAAAGGCATATATTTATGCCTAATCACTTTTGGTAAATTTGACTTGATAGCGCATTCTCATAAAGTGCACTCTCCGTTTTTCCACCTATTATTTTAAAATGAAAAAAGGACCTTTTTCAATGAAATAAAAAAAGGTGTTTTCAAAACCTAGACAGGAGCAAAAAATAAGGGGGAAGGACATCCCTTCCCCTCAATTACCGCAATTAGAACTAGCACACAGGCTTCATCGCAGAGTGAAATTTGTAGGTTTAGTTCAAAACTGTTGATCATTCAAGCTAAATTTTCGGTAGATTTTTAGTTTAAAAGTCTTTAGTTTTAGTTAATTTGTTTTCGCAATAATCTTTTACTTTTAAGATGAGTAGAAGATTTATGAACCCTACTAAGAGGGTCTGAAGGGGAAGTATATGTGAGGGGTTCTTATAAACCTCCAGTTAAGGGCTTTGAACCATAATTGTTGCAATGGTACCGCCTTATGCTTCCAAACTCTTCCACTTAAGAAGTGGCACCAAAAGTGCAGTTTTTAGTGCTATATGGCACTTATGGATGGTAAAATTAATGAAAAGCACGTAGATATGAGCAATAGCTTTAAAATGAGTCTTCCTGGGATATGCTTTGAAAAATGAGTGCATCACATTTGCAAAAATAGTGGATTATCTAAAAAGTAATATAAGAACGGACAAACCATGATTGAAAAAAAATCCAAGGAGGAACGAAACGCATGATGATCTAATTTGAAGTCCAGCACTGTACTAAGAGACCCACGTCTCTAATAGTCTAATTTAATATATTGGTGTTTGTAGGACTTCCATTGCGTAGCTTATTAAGGGGGCATAGAGGAGGAACCTGTGGGAGGTGCTCTTGCAAACCTCGAGTTAAGGGTTTTGGATCATATTATTACAATTATGCCGTTTTATACATTCAAGATTTTCCACTTAAGAAGTGGCACCAAAAGTGTTGTTTTTAGCGCTATACTTCACTTACGAATTGTAGAATGGATAAAAGCAAGTAGATATGAGCAAAAGTTCTCAAATGAGCCATTAAACACCACTCTAAGAAGTTCTGGTAGCCACTACCCCAGCTTTTCTACTTGAGACATGGCACAATAAGTGCAGTTTTTAGTACCATTTGAAACTTGCAAATGGTAGAATTTATTGGAAGAACGTAAATATGAGCAATACTTTATGTGTGCGTCGTCTATACTTTTTGGTGTTTTTATATGAGCTATCAAAAATCTATCTACGATGTTCTGGTTGCCCACTAGCCCTATCCCTTAAGAAATGGCATAAAGTGCCCTTTTTTCTGCCATATGGCACTTGCGGATGGTGGAATTTGTATAAACCACGTACATATGAGAAATAGCTTTTGAATGAGCTCTTAAACATCTCTCTATGATGTTCTAGTATTCCACTAGGTCTGGAAAAATAAAAGAAGAAAAAAGGACAGTTTTAAAGTTTCTTAACTTTTAGTCACTATAGGCTGTGGTTCGCTCTTTACTAGGCTGCTGCTAATGCTTCAACCATGACAAAGAGCTCATTGCAAATTCTCCCAAGAAACTAGTTCATATTGAAATCTGTGAAATCTAATAGATGGTAGAATTTGTAAAAACCTAGTAAGTATAAGCTATAGCTTATAATTGAGCCATTAAGCATCTATCTACGACGGTGTGGTAGCCTGCTAGTGTTTCAGTATCTAACTGGTGAAAAGACAATTTATGAAGCTTACTAAGGAGGTTGGGAGGGGGGCTTGGGAAGGGTTCTTGTAAACCTCCAGTTAAGGGTTCTGGAACATAACGATCACAATAGTACCTGTTTTGTACTTCAGAGCTTTTCCATTTATGAAGTGGCACCAAACTTGCTGTTTTCAGTGCTATATCTTACTTATTAATGGTAGAATTGATAAAAAAAAAGGATGCTGATATGAGCAATAGCTTTCAAATAAGCCATCAAACATAACTCTTATATGTTTTGCGGGCCTAATAGCCTCAGCTTTTCCACTTGAGACATGGCACAAAAAGTGCCGTTTTTAGTGCTACTTGGAAATTTTAGATGGTGAATTTATAGAAAGAACGTTAATATCTTTTATATGAGTGTTGGGGTTCCAACCTCTGTTTCTTTTCCTTTCAGATAAATGACCTGTTTTCGTTTTCTTAATTACATTTGCTTATAGTATAATTTCAAACGACAGGTTAAATTCCGTTACTAAGCGATAGTGGTTTTGCAATAGGTAAGCTGTGAACCAAGTTTATTTTTTACTTCCTTGTTTGGGAGTCATTGAAAGATAAATCTAAGAGTTAGAATTGGGTTTGAATGGGGATGTAGCTGATTGGCTGGGCCAAGTGACGGTCCACCCATACTAACAGTGCTGTAAAAATTATTATTATGTTTTAGTGTATGTTTTGACCCCGGTTGGGGAAGGAGTCTGCGTTTTGACCCCGATTGGGGAAGGATATTTCTATTGTTGAATGTGACCCTTTTGGAAGAATACAAGTAAGGTATTTTCTACAAACTGAAACGCATGATGATCTAATTTGAAGTCCAGCACTGTACTAAGAGACCCACGTCTCTAATAGTCTAATTTAATATATTGGTGTTTGTAGGACTTCCATTGCGTAGCTTATTAAGGGGGCATAGAGGAGGAACCTGTGGGAGGTGCTCTTGCAAACCTCGAGTTAAGGGTTTTGGATCATATTATTACAATTATGCCGTTTTATACATTCAAGATTTTCCACTTAAGAAGTGGCACCAAAAGTGTTGTTTTTAGCGCTATACTTCACTTACGAATTGTAGAATGGATAAAAGCAAGTAGATATGAGCAAAAGTTCTCAAATGAGCCATTAAACACCACTCTAAGAAGTTCTGGTAGCCACTACCCCCAGCTTTTCTACTTGAGACATGGCACAATAAGTGCAGTTTTTAGTACCATTTGAAACTTGCAAATGGTAGAATTTATTGGAAGAACGTAAATATGAGCAATACTTTATGTGTGCGTCGTCTATACTTTTTGGTGTTTTTATATGAGCTATCAAAAATCTATCTACGATGTTCTGGTTGCCCACTAGCCCTATCCCTTAAGAAATGGCATAAAGTGCCCTTTTTTCTGCCATATGGCACTTGCAGATGGTGGAATTTGTATAAACCACGTACATATGAGAAATAGCTTTTGAATGAGCTCTTAAACATCTCTCTATGATGTTCTAGTATTCCACTAGGTCTGGAAAAATAAAAGAAGAAAAAAGGACAGTTTTAAAGTTTCTTAACTTTTAGTCACTATAGGCTGTGGTTCGCTCTTTACTAGGCTGCTGCTAATGCTTCAACCATGACAAAGAGCTCATTGCAAATTCTCCCAAGAAACTAGTTCATATTGAAATCTGTGAAATCTAATAGATGGTAGAATTTGTAAAAACCTAGTAAGTATAAGCTATAGCTTATAATTGAGCCATTAAGCATCTATCTACGACGGTGTGGTAGCCTGCTAGTGTTTCAGTATCTAACTGGTGAAAAGACAATTTATGAAGCTTACTAAGGAGGTTGGGAGGGGGGCTTGGGAAGGGTTCTTGTAAACCTCCAGTTAAGGGTTCTGGAACATAACGATCACAATAGTACCTGTTTTGTACTTCAGAGCTTTTCCATTTATGAAGTGGCACCAAACTTGCTGTTTTCAGTGCTATATCTTACTTATTAATGGTAGAATTGATAAAAAAAAAGGATGCTGATATGAGCAATAGCTTTCAAATAAGCCATCAAACATAACTCTTATATGTTTTGCGGGCCTAATAGCCTCAGCTTTTCCACTTGAGACATGGCACAAAAAGTGCCGTTTTTAGTGCTACTTGGAAATTTTAGATGGTGAATTTATAGAAAGAACGTTAATATCTTTTATATGAGTGTTGGGGTTCCAACCTCTGTTTCTTTTCCTTTCAGATAAATGACCTGTTTTCGTTTTCTTAATTACATTTGCTTATAGTATAATTTCAAACGACAGGTTAAATTCCGTTACTAAGCGATAGTGGTTTTGCAATAGGTAAGCTGTGAACCAAGTTTATTTTTTACTTCCTTGTTTGGGAGTCATTGAAAGATAAATCTAAGAGTTAGAATTGGGTTTGAATGGGGATGTAGCTGATTGGCTGGGCCAAGTGACGGTCCACCCATACTAACAGTGCTGTAAAAATTATTATTATGTTTTAGTGTATGTTTTGACCCCGGTTGGGGAAGGAGTCTGCGTTTTGACCCCGATTGGGGAAGGATATTTCTATTGTTGAATGTGACCCTTTTGGAAGAATACAAGTAAGGTATTTTCTACAAACTGTGTACTATTTTCCGTAACCCAGGCAGGGTAGGAATAGAGCTACGAGGTACCGTCTTTATTATATTGACAGGGAGGGTTGTTACCTCCAAGGAGAGAGTAGAGATTTTCTAGCCTTAACCCAAGGCGGGTACATTTGGCTTTAGAAAGTGGCCATTTGACCACTCGATCGCGTTATCATACCCTGGGACAGGGTATACTGTAAACAGGGTAGTACCAAACCCGATATTTGCAGAACCGTTGGGGTAAGAGCGGGAATCTCACTAACATTTGGGCCGACAAGGGGTTCTCCCCTTCGATTAAGTGGCATGGCAACCTTTTTGCGCCATTTTTGCATCAATAAGTGGCGACACCCGTACTTACACCCCAATAAGTGGTGCCAGCGGTAGCTAGCACTACGAACATTGGTGGCAGCAAGAACAGGAATTATTAACAGCGTTGATAATAAAAGAATTCCGCGTTTTCGAAGAGACAAGTAATTTAGCCTACAAAAGTAGCCACATTGTGGTTACAGAGACTATATATAAAAAATCGCAAAGAGAAATTTTTTATCTGAGCTGTGCCTAGTCGGATAATAATATGTAACAAAATTTAAGAATCAATAGATCACGCGAATAATTAATTTGTAAGACAAGGGAGGCTGCGCCGCCCACAGAGAACCCACGTAGAATCGGCAAATTAAAAGGAAATAATTTTTCACGAAAGGATAAAAAGAGACATTGATAAAAGGATTTTCATTTGAACGGAAGACGGTAAATAAACCTTGAAATAATGGCGGACAAACGAAGAATTCAGACAAGATCTACCGCGGTAAAAGAAAAATCAGATTCAGACACACAGTTGTATGTGATTCCCGCTGGAAATACCCTAAGAAAAACACCATCAGATAGAACCATATATCACTCAACAGATGAAATAGACATTTCTGAGACATGTGAAGAGGATATCTTCAAACCAAAATCAGTAATAGAGCGATACCCGGTACGAACCAGAGAAGAAGAGAAAAGTCTAAAACAAATTCAGAAAGAATTACTCGCAGATAGAGAAACCCGAAAAAAAGAAACAGTGGCGATAATACATGAAGAAAAATCATTACATGAAAGAACGAAAATAACAAAACAAACTCACCCTTCAGAGAAGGTACAAAAAGTAGGGGATTTGGGGGGAGAAGAAAATATTATACAACGAGCAGACTCAGAAAACGAGTTAAGACAATATAAAGACAGTGAGATTCAGAGTAGGCCAAGTAGCAGGAGTAGTAGAAGTTCTATTTCCAGCAGGAGCTCACGAAAAAGCACTCAAATAGATATGACGCAACAACTTTTAAATTTCATAGAGAATGAAAGATTAGACAGAGTACGAAAAGAGAAGGAAGATAGAGAACAAAGAGAAAGAGATAGAGTAGCCAAAGAAAAAAAGGAAGAGGCTGATAGGATAGACAGAGAAAAAAAGGAAGAGGCTGATAGGATAGCCAGAGAAAAAAAGGAAGAGGCTGATAGGATAGCCAGAGAAAAAAAGGAGGAGGCAGACAGAGAGGAAAGAAAATACATAATGGAAATGATTGCAGGGAAAAATTTTCAAACGTATAAGAGAACTGCATGGGTTAGAAGCCCGGAAAAATATAATACTCCGTTAACTACGGTGGGAGGTGGACCGGCCCATAAAACAAATGGGGTGGCTGTGCCACCCTGTCGGAAAAGCGAAATACTTGATACGCATGTTCGAAATATTGATAATCCACAGAAATGGGATGCAGAAGTAAACAGACAACATAATATTGAAAACAAGACGCGCGAGAAAGATTTTTCGGGAAAATTTCCAGAAAATGGAAAACTGGAAAACAATTTTAATGAATATGAGACGCTAACAAGTACAGGCCCAAATTAAGCGCTGATTGTACTAGAGGATAAGGAGACGAAATTTATTGTACGCGCTTTTCCTCGTAAAAATCGAGAAATTTTAGTACAATATGAAAAACCAAATGTCGGAATTCAGTTCCCATTTGATTACGAACTATTTGTTTCGGCGGTAAGAATAAAGAAGACTAAAAGAGAGAAAAGAGATATTAAACGGACCTACAATGAAGTTATGCAGTCAAAGAAGGTGGACACTGGAGTCCAAATCAGATTTAACGATGATTTAGTATTTTGCGAGAATGACAAAATTGAGAAAGTAGAGATGAAAAGAGGAGTGTAAAAAAGAGACATTGGGAGATTCAGCCTACAGTGGCGAAAAATAATAAAATGTTGGATGGGCTGTGCCTTGAAAACATGGATAATAAGGGGGAAAAAGAGGTCAAAGACCCATGGGGAATAAAAGAAGATGGTTACAAAAGAGAGATGAATGACCTACAACGGGTTGGGGGAAAGTTGGGAAATATGGAATTCCGAGTCGGATTGGAAAGATTTGGAAAGGAATCTGATATTGGTCTGATCAACTCAAAAGAGGGTTTGTTCCTTTATGAGGGGGAAGAATCCCTTGGGGATGATTCCCTGCGGGAAGTCGCGAAAGATAGCCCTTTTTCTCAATGCACAACTGGTGGACAAGTTGTGATCCCTTTACCGAGATTTTGCCTTTCTGATCTGGAGTCCTTGGGATATACTCTCTCTCAGTCACTTCATGCTTCACCCAAACCTTTGTCCAGTAACCCTAATCATAGTTGTTATTCTTCATGGGAACGGACAATTATTTTCGGCAAATTGTATTCAGTGGGAGATGTATCCAAATTTCATTTTCAATTAGCATCAGCGTATATTCTTCAGTTAATTATCCCAGGGGAGGGAACCCAGAAAAAAGGCGATTCATGGTTCGCGAAAATTTTGCTTCATTTCCAGTACCCTTATCGTTTTCACAGGCCTTTGTATTTTCGGCCTTAGATTATTTGAAATTATGCCAAGGGGCAATTTACTTTTTGATTGAGATGTGGGGTTGTTTCCAAAGATGGAAATTAAGAGGCTAGTGCAGCCAATTTTTCACGATGGCTGGCATCATCACATGTGCCAGAAACTGATTCTCTGCTCTTCTCAAATGTAAATTCGTGAGAGCGAGAAAATTTGTTGTTTGGAATTGTGCTGCGCACAATCATTACCTACGAATCTTGAAGATTTCAACTTTCAAAAGTTAGTGCGGATGCTATGCGATTTAGACCATGGTGGTCCTACAGCAGGGACGTGTCGAGGACGATCGATCCAGAGCCAAGCGGTGGAAGAGAGAAGGCAAATGGATTTTGTAAAGTTGAAGTTAAGTGTTTATGTTTGTAAGGGTGGACCAAGGTAGCGCGTGGGTGGTCATTTATCTTACGGGGGGAGGTGTTGGGGTTCAAACCCCTGTTTCTTTTCCTTTCAGATAAATGACCTGTTTTCGTTTTCTTAATTACATTTGCTTATAGTATAATTTCAAACGACAGGTTAAATTCCGTTACTTAGCGATAGTGGTTTTGCAATAGGTAAGCTGTGAACCAAGTTTATTTTTTACTTCCTGGTTTGGGAGTCATTGAAAGATAAATCTAAGAGTTAGAATTGGGTTTGAATGGGGATGTAGCTGATTGGCTGGGCCAAGTGACGGTCCACCCATACAAACAGTGCTGTAAAAATTATTATCATGTTTTAGTTTATGTTTTGACCCCGGTTGGGGAAGGAGTCTGCGTTTTGACCCCGATTGGGGAAGGATATTTCTATTGTTATGTGTGACCCTTTTGGAAGAATACAAGTAAGGTATTTTCTACAAACTGTGTGCTATTTTCCGTAACCCAGGCAGGGTAGGAATAGAGCTACGAGGTACCGTCATTATTATATTGACAGGGAGGGTTGTTACCTCCAAGGAGAGGGTAGAGATTTTCTAGCCGTAACCTAAGGCGGGTACATTTGGCTTTAGAAAGGGGCTATTTGACCAATCGATCGCGTTATCATACCCTGGGACAGGGTATACTGTAAATAGGGTGGTACCAAACCCCATATTTGCAGAACCGTTGGGATAAGAACGGGAATCTCACTAACATTTGGGCTGATAAGGGGTTCTCTCCTTCGAGTAAGTGGCATAGCAACCTTTTTGCGCCATTTTTGCATCAATAAGTGGCGACACCCGTACTTACACCCCAATAAGTGGTGCCAGCGGTAGCTAGCACTACGAACAATGAGCTATAAAATCTCTCTACGATGTTCTGTTAGCTGGTAGCACCACCACTTGAGAAATGGCAGAAAGTGCCATTTTAGTGCCATGTGGCACTTGCAGATGGCAGAGTTTTTAAAAAGCATGTAGATATAAGAAATAGCTCTATGATATTCTGGTGACCCGTTAGGCCTAAGAGAAAACAAACAGAAAAAAGGGGACATATCAATTCTACCGATGCACGACACTACACACAGAGAAGACACACACACAGACACGACACACACACAAAGACGAAACACACAAAGAGAGATGACAAACACATAGAGACGAAACACACACAGAGACGACACACGCATAGAGACGACAAACACATAGAGACGACACACTCACAGAGACGGCACACACAAAGAGACGACAACCACACAGAGATGACACACACCCATAGACGACACACACATAGAGACAACACACGCACAGAGACGAAACACACACAGAGACGACACACACTCAGAGACAACACACAAATAGAGATAACACACGCACTGAGACGACGCACACAGAGAGGCGACAAACACACAGAGACGACACACACAGAGACGAAACACATACAGAGACAACACACACAAAGAGACGACAACCACACAGAGACGACACAAACACTGAGATGACACACAGACAGAGACAACACACATATAGAGACGACACACGCACTGAGATGACAAACACACAGAGACAACACACACAAACACACGACACACACACAGAGACGACGCACACATAGAAATGACAAACAAACAGGGACGACACACACAAAGAGACGACAAACACACAGAGACGACACACACATAAAGACGACACACACATAGAGACGATACAGACACAGAGACGACGCACACAGAGACGACATAAACACAGAGACGATACACACACAGAGATGGCACACACACAGAGATGACAAACACGTAGAGACGACACATATAGAGAGACGACACAAAAATATAGACGACACACACATAGAGACAACACACGCACAGAGACGACACAAACACAGAGACGACACACACTTAGAGATGACACACACAAAGAGAAGACACACACAGAGAGACAACATACGCACAGAGACGACACACACACACAGATGACCCCCTCCCATAGACGACACACACAGAGACGACACACACAGATACGACAAACACACAGAGACAAAACACACATAGGGACTACACACACACAGAAATGAAAAACACACAGAGATGACACACACACAGAGACGACACACACATAAAGATGACACACACATATAAACGACACACACACAGAGACGACACAAACACAGAGACGACAACCGCACATAGACGACACACACACACAGAGACGACAAACACATAGAATTGACACAAACACAGTGACGACAAAAATACATAGACGACACAAACACAGTGACGACAGAAACACAGAGACGACACAGAGACGTGTCGTCTCTGCGATATTCCTTGTTGTTCAAGGAGGGGGACTGTGATATCCCTTTCTGAGGTTTTTGAAAATTATGATTCCAATGTTACACTTTCCATTTTGATCTGACACCATTTTGGATTGGTTTCAGGCTTTTTTTTTAAATCACCATAAATTTCTTTTTCCAATAAATTTTTACTTTTAAGACATTCCGAATTAATAGTCAATAATAATAATAATAATAATAATGATAATAATGATAATAATAATAATAATAATAATAATAATAATAATAATAATAATAATAATAATAATAATAATAATAATAATAATAATAATAATAATAATAATAATAATAATAATAATAATTTATTTGTAACCCACTTTGCAAACAATATGAAAAATAGTGAAGTAAAGAGAAAAAGGAAAGAAAAATAAACACACACAGCACTTAAAGTAAGATAAAGAAATAAAAAAATAATTCAGCGAAACAAACAAATGAAACCATGGTAAAGGGACAGTTTTTTCATACGCATTTGCAGATAGTTTTATATGTAAATCATGAAGTTTTTCACTAATATTAGGTGTGTTATACTTTTTGATAATACGGCGATTACGAAATGACAACGGAAGATACAACAAAAATTGGCAATACCGATAATAGCATTTCCTTATTTTAGATAGATCATTCTTCCTAAACAAAATGTAAATACCTGAAAGGTACAAAATAGCATAGTCACAGAAAATAGAATACAGTGACACTAAGGCTTTGCGATTGTATTTCGACCCATGAGCAACAATTTGGAATACCCACATTTAATCTTGGTACATGAGTCCCTAACAGCTGACTGACGAAAACAAAACATATTATTGCCCAGAGAATACTAAGCCAACGTAAGCTATCAACTAAACATATAGAAGAAGGAGTGCTACCATTTCGACTAACCGTCACAAGCACTAAACGTCATAATATCTAAAAGGAAAATCCGTCAGAACCACTAACCGTCATAGAATCAAAAAAAATTAGAAGTTTATATAATAGTAATAAGTATATAATAGTTTAGAAACAAATTTTGGCTATATATTTCGTAACCTAACCTAGGTACCTTATCCCCCCTAAACCCCAAAAAACTAAAGTTTAAAATTTTAGATGTTATGAAGGTTAGTGGTTCTGATGCATTTTTTTTTTTTTTTTTTTTTTTTTGATATTGTAATGGATTTTGTAGACGAAATGACGTTAGTGCTCTCGACGGTTAGAACCCCCTAAACCCCAAAAAACTAAAGTTTAAAAATTTTAGATGTTATGAAGGTTAGTGGTTCTGATGCATTTTTTTTTTTTTTTTTTTTTGATATTGTAATCGATTTTGTAGACGAAATGACGTTAGTGCTCTTGACGGTTAGATGTTTTGACGCCTTCCCGTAAAAGAATAATTACAATTCAAAGGAGAATTCGTAGCATTACCGTTGAAACAAAGATACTGGCACTTTTCAGCATTTAAATTAAGTCCAATGTCTAAAAAAACTTTTTCTAACATTATCCACCATTTTAGACAAAGAAAATTTGTTCCTACTAATAAGTAGGATGTCATCGAAGTAAGAAATATACGATACATCAGAAAAACCAAGAAAGCAAGTATCAGCTATCTTAGAGAGCACTTTAGCAATACAAAGCTTAAAAACATAAGGGGATAACACGCCTCCTTGGCGTACTCCGCATCGAAACACGAACATTCTCTTGGAAATTAACCCCGTTCATGGACATTAACCCCTAATTTCAGAGAGTTGTTAAGGAAGTTTGGCATAAATGATTCCTATATTATTGAGATATCTTTAGCGAGGAAATATACATATATATATTTTAGAGAATACAGCCCAGAGATCTGATGCATTATGATGGGTATAAGGTTGCCATTTCTCTCCACGAGACATAATTTCAGAGAGTTGTTAAGGAAGTTTGGCATAGCTGTTAGATTTTTCTTTGAATTTTCTTTGAATATACGCATTTTTCTTTGAATTTTCTTTGATTATTCGCATTTATTTGACTAAAATTGTTTAATGATAATAAAAAAAATCACAATGAGCTTCCGAGATCTATAATTCAGGAGATTTCTGTTAAATGACTTCTTTTTTGAATATGTTTTTTTATTTGTTTGAAACTGCTTACTAATAATAAAAATAAGGGTACTATTTTCCTCTACTCGGTATAGTTTTGGTGAGTTGTTAAGGACGTTTGGTACAGTTGATTCATATATTATTGAGATATCTTTAGCGAGGAAATATATATATTTTAGAGAATACAGCCCAGAGATCTGAGGAAATATGATGGGTATAAGGTTGCCATTTCTCTCCGCGAGATATAATTTCAGAGAGTTGTTAAGGAAGTTTGGCATAGCTGTTATATTTTTCTTTGAATATTCGCATTTATTTTTTTGAAGACCCCCCCCTTCCAACTTTTTGGGCAAATGATCTTAAGGGAATACCTTGCTTATGTAATTTCGATAAACCGTAGAACTTTGGGCCAAGAGCTACCTCGGGATGCCTTTTAGGTTACTTTTTTCTCAAAATGACATGAAATATAATAGTGACTGTACTCGTTCACTTTAAGCCTTTTTTTCATATTCTTTTATTATTTATGTGGCTCGAGTTCAGAAAAACATTTGAAGTGAAGTTTTTTTTTAAGATGAGTTTGAAAAAATATATAGTTATCAATTGAAATGAAGGCAGATAATTTGTCACTGTGCCAAACAATCTCGTCCAGGCTTTTGCCAAGGACATTAAAACATTTTGCATTTGACTATATTTATTTTGCTACTAGTAAGGCCGATAGTGACAGAAACTTTTTCTTTTACACAAAGGTGTAAGTAATATTTATTTTTGTTAAATGTGGACCTGTTTTTTTGTTTCTTTTTTACGGGTTTTTTTTTATTTATTTTCCTAATGTTCGAACAGTTCAGTGGAATAAATGGTAGTAAAGGGACAATGCGTTAAAAAGATCAAAGTACTTAAAGGGGTTTCAGAGCTAAAAGCTTAGGTGTAATAAAGGTTTAGAACCGCCTATCAACTAAATGTATATCTGGCCAACATATTGTATTTTTCTTTATTTATTTATGCTACAAGTAACGCCGCTTGTGGCAAAAACTATTTCTTTTACACAAAGGTGTAAGTAATATTCAAGGATGTATTTATTTTTATTACATATAGACCTGTTTTTTGTTTATTTTTTACGGTTTTTTTATTTATTTAATTTACTAATGTTCCGCTTTGTGACAGAAACTTTTTCTTTTACATAAAGGTGTAAGTAATATTTAAGATTGTATTTTCTTAGTGTTCAAACAGTTCAGTGGAATAAAATGCTAGTAAAGGGACAATCTGTTAAAGAGATTAAATAAAAAAAACAAGTTTTTTATTGTTTTAAAAAATAAAGTTGTGAGACAGAGTCAAACTTTAGCGTAAAGAGCGAGGCGTTGAGGAGGGGACAGTCCCTTTCATATACGGAATAATTTCTGTTCGTTTTAAGTTTTAATGTCGCTCCTTACTTTCAGTTAAAAAAACTTGTTTTTTTATTTAATTTTTGAACGTTTTTGAATAAATGCAGGTTTGGATCTTGGCTCACCGTACATGAATAATTAAAACAAAATTTTCATATTAATTTACTTTTATTTAGTTAAATGGCTTTCTCGAAACTTGTTTTATTTTGTTTACGAACGTTTTTATTAGTAATAAATATACGTAACTTACGAATTAACTTACGTAACGAACTTTTATATTCATATGTTTTTAATTTGTTTATTAGGGGGTTCACCCCCTAGTCAATACCTTGCTCTTTAAGCGAAAGTTCGAATTTTGTTCCAATTCTTTAAAAATGACCGCTTAATCACAAAGGCCGTTAATTAGAATAAATAGCTCTTATGAAAGTACTAAAAAATTGGCTTAAAGAGCGAGGTATTGACTACGGGGTGAACCCAATCATATATGTAATATTTTCTGTTCGTTTAAAGTTTCGATGTTGCTGCTATTGCAGTTGAAATACTTGTTTTTTTTATATTAAATTTCTGATCTTTTTTTAAATAATGCTGGGAAGTCCGGCGTCCCCTTCATAGCAATGTCCCTTCCCCCATGAAAACTTCCTTCATGGAAATATCCTCCCACATAACTCCTGACCCACCAACCCCCCCCCCCCCCGCACTACCAGGAAAAATCTCCCCAGAAAACGTCTGTATACTTCCAAATAACCAATACTATATGTTAACATTGGGTAAAGTTCATCAACTTTCAGCCCTCCCCCCGGGAGCTTCGGGGGATTAAGTCATCCTAAAAGACATACTTATTATATTTTCGAACATGCTGAACAAAATGGCTATCTCAAAATTTTGATCAGGTGACTTTGGGAAAAAAAATGAGCGTGGGAGGGGGCCTAGTTGCCCTCCATTTTTTTTGGTCACTTAAAAAGGGCACTAGAACTTTTAATTTCCATTCCAATGACCCCTCCCACGATATTCTAGGACAACTGGGTCGATACGATTACCCCTGGGAAAAAAAAAACAAAAAAACAAATAAACACGCACCCGTGATCTTTCTTCTGGCAAAAAATGCAAAATTCCACATTTTTGTAGATGGGAGCTTGAAACCTCTACAGTAGGGTTCTCTGATACGCTGAATATGATGGTGTGATTTTCATTAAGGTTCTATATCTTTTAGGGGGTCTTTCCTCCTTTTTTCGAAAATCAGCCAAATTTTCTCAGGCGCCTAACTTTTGATGGGTAGAATTAAACTTGATAAAACTTATATATTTGAAATCAGGATTAAAATATGATTCTTTTGATGTATCTATTTGTATCAAAATACCGTTTTCTAGAGTTTCGGTTACCATTGAGCCGGGTCGCTCCTTACTTACAGTTCGTTACCACGAACTGTTTGATAAAAGTGCTTAAAGAAGTTTCAGAGCCAAAATCTTATGTGTAATAAATGTTTAGAATCGCTTACCAACTATATGTATGTCTGGCCAACTCATTGTATTTTACTTTTTTTATTTTTGCTACAAGTAACGCCGCTTGTGGCAGAAAATTTTTCTTTAACACAATGGTGTAAGTAATATTTAAGATTGTACTTATATTTGTTACATGTAGACCTGTTTTTTTCTTGTTTCTTTTTTTATTGTTCAAACAGTTCGATGGAATAAAGTGTTATTAAAGAGCAATTTGTGTCCTCAAAATTGTCTGAGAAATTGATCGATATAGAAATAGAAATATTTTTTTCTTTTTTTTATGTTAAAAACAGTTCATAGAGATAAAATGTTAGTAAAGGGCAATCCGTATACTAAAATTGACCATAGAGAATGCAAAGATAGATATGCACTCAATTCTTGCATAGACACTATGCAGCTGTTCCAAATGGTAATCTATAACCAGTTGTCGACACTCTGAACAAATGGTACCCACAAATGGGTTTATAGATACTTAATTTACAGGTCTTACAATCTCGTAATGGTTAAGGACAGCTAAAAATGTTTATTTCTTGCAAAAATATAGTTAATTCTGAACAAATGGTACGTGAAATGGGCTCATAGATACTTAATTTACAGGTCTGGTTATCTCTTATTGGTTAAGGACTACTAAAAATGTTTATTTCCACCAAATTAATATTGTTAATTCTCAACAAATGGTACCAACAGATGGGTTTATAGATCCTTAATTTACAGGTCTGGCTATCTCGTAATGGTTAAGGACAGCTAAAAATGTATATATCTACCAAAATAATATAGTTAATTCTGAACAAATGGTACCCACAAATGGGTTTATAGATACTTAATTTACAGGTCTGGCTATCTCGTAATGGTTAAGGAAAGCTAAAAATGTATACTTCTAGCAAAAAAATATAGTTAATTCTGAACAAATGGTACCCACAAATGGGTTTATAGATCCTTAATTTACAGGTCTGGCTATCTCGTAATGGTTAAGGACAGCTAAAAATGTTTATTTCTAGCAAAAAATATAGTTAATTCTGAGCAAATGGTACCCACAAATGAATTTATAGATCCTTAATTTACATGTCTGGCTATCACGACATCGTGGCTATCACGGCTAAGGACAGCTAGAAACATATATATCTACCGAGATAATATAGTTAATTCTGAACAAATGGTAACCACAAATGGGTTTATAGATACTTAATTTACAGGTCTGGCTATCTCGTAATGGTTTACGAGAAATGTTTTAATGCTAGAAATGTTTATATCTAGCAAAAAATATAGTTAATTCTGAACAAATGGTACGCAAAATGGGTAAATAAATACTTAATTTACAGGTCTGGCTATCTCGTAATGGTTAAGGACAGCTAAAAATGTTTATTTCTACCAAAATAATATAGTTAATTCTGAACAAATGGTACCCACAAATGAGTTTATAGATCCTTAATTTACAGGTCTGGCTATCTCGTAATGGTTAAGGAAAGCTAAAAATGTTTATTTCTAGCAAAAAAATATAGTTAATTCTGAGCAAATGGTAACCACAAATGGGTTTATAGATGCTTAATTTACAGGTCTGGCTATCTCGTAATGGTTAAGGACAGCTAAAAATGTATACTTCTAGCAACAAATATATTTAATTCTGAACAAATGGTACCCACAAATGGGTTTATAGATCCTTAATTTACAGGTCTGGCTATCACGTAATGGCTAAGGACTACACAAAATGTTTATTTCTACCAAAATAATATAGATAATCCTGAACAAATGGTACCCACAAATGGGTTTATAGATACTTAATTTACAGGTCTGGATATCTCGTAATGGTTAAGGACAGCTAAAAATGTTTATTTCTAGCAAAAAATATAGTTAATTCTGAACAAATGGTACCCACAAATGGGTTTATAGATCCTTAATTTACAGGTCTGGCTATCACGTAATGGCTAAGGACTACACAAAATGTTTATTTCTAGCAAAAAATATAGTTACTACTGAAAAAATGGAACCTAAAAATGGGTTTATAGATCCTTAATTCACAGGTCTAGCTATCACGTAATGGCTAAGGACTACTAAAATGTTTATTTCTACCAAAATAATATAAATAATTCTGAAAAATGTTACCCACAAATGGGTCTATAGATACTTAACTTACAGGTCTGGCTATCTCGTAATGGTTAAGGTTAGGTAATTTTCTGAATTTTCTCAATGTAAAAAGAGATTAGTTACAGATCATTTCTTTTTTCTTAAGAAATGAAAAGGTTCCACTTCAGTTCTGATTTTTGCCAAAGACATAAAAAAATTCTCTGTTCTAAATTTGTCCGTAGAAGACAGGAAAAGTTATACTATGATTGTGAATATTTTCCATGAAGATAAAAAAATCCACTTTAATTCTAACTTTTCTCAACGATGTGAAGAAAAGTTCAAGTTCTCTTCTGAATTTTCTCTATGAAAAAGAAATAAGCTACAGATCAGTTCTATTTTTTTCCAGAGAAAATAAAAATTTTCCACTTCATTTCAGATTTTTCTCAAAAAGATAAAAAAATTTTAAGTACTGTTCCAAATTTTTCAAAGAAGATAGAAAAAGTTATACTTTGATCATGAAAAGTTAACTCAATTCTGAATTTTACCAAAGAAGTTACAGTTCAATTCTAATTTCTCCAGAGAAAATAAAAAGCTTCCATTTCAGTTCTTAATTTCAGTCCTTCCACTTCAGTCCTTATGTTCTTAGTGAAATATTCATGATCAATCTATAACTTTTTCTATCTTCTACAAAAAATTTGGAAGAGAACTTTAAATTTTTAGGTCTTTGAGAAAAACCTGAACTGAAGTGGAACCTTTTTATTTTCTTTGGAAAAAATAGAATTGATCTGTAACTTATTTCTTTTTCATAGAGAAAATTCAGAAGAGAACTTGAACTTTTCTTCACATCGTTCAGAATATTTTAGAATTAAAGTGGAACTTTTTGTCTTCATGGAAAATATTCACAATCATAGTGTAACTTTTCCTGTCTTCTACACAAAAATTTAAAACAGAGCTTTAAATTTTTTATGTCTTTGAGAAAAATCAGAACTGAAGTGGAACATTTTATTTCTTGGAAAAAAATAGAATTGATCTGTAACTAATTTCTTTTTCATTGAAAAAATTAAGAAGAGTAGCTGTCCTTAACCATTACGAGATAGCCAGACCTGTAAATTAAGTATCTATAAACCCATTTGTTGGTACGGTTTGTTCAGAATGAACTTTATTTTTTTCTAGAAATAAACATTTTTAGCTGTTCTTAACCATTATGAGATAGCCAGACCTGTAAATTAAGTATCTGTACACCCATTTGTGGTTACCATTTGCTCAGAAATACCTGTATTATTTTGGTAGAAGTATACATTTTCAGCTGTCCTTAGCCATTACGTGATAGCCAGACCTGTAAATTAGGGATCTATAAACTCATTTGTGGGTACCATATGTTCAGAATTAACTATATTTTTTGCTAAAAATAAATATTTTTAGCTGTCCTTAACCATTACGAGATAGCCAGACCTGTTAATTAATTATCTATAAACCCATTTGTGGGTACCATTTGTTCAGAATTATCTATATTATTTTGGTAGAAATAAATATTTTTGTAGTCCTTAACCATTACGAGATAGCCAGACCTGTAAACTAAGTATCTATAAGCCCAATTTTGCGTACCATTTGTTCAGAATTAACTATATTTTTGCTAGAAATAAACAATTTTAGCTGTTCTTAGCCATTACGAGATAGCCAGACCTGTAAATTAAGTATCTATAAACCCATTTGTGGCTACCATTTGTTCAGAGTGTCGACAACTAGTTATAGATTACCATTTGGAACAGCTGCATAGTGTCTATGAGCAAGAATTGAGTGCAATTCTATCTTTGCATTCTCTATGGTTCAATTTGGGGATACAGATTGCAATTTACTTACCAAACATAAAGACTTTTCACTAATATTCTTAGTGCTGTATGGAGAGGTTTTGTGAGTATTGTTTCGAGGGGTCGATGATGACTTGTACTCTTCTTCCATATATGTAATGACGAAAATGTCGGCAGCCATAGAAAATAGCAAACAGTTCTTTTTCCAGTTGAAAATAATTTTGCTCCGACTTACTCAGTGATCTTGATGCATATGCAAAACTTTTCCCATTTGTTGATATTTGGGCTCCAAGTCCATATTTTGAGGCATCAACTTCTAGCTCTAGAGTCTGGCTGGAGTCTGGCCAAGTTCATGACTATATATATTCTTTTATATGCTTTAGGCAGGTGGTGTGACAGTCCTTCCAATCAAATTCAGTTGTTATGAGCAGGTCTCGTAATGGTCGACTTTGAGTTGCAAGATTTGGGATATATCTATAGAGGAAGTTCTGCATACCCATGAGTTAGAAACTCATCCTTGGATTTTGGTATAGGCATCTCATTAATTGCTCGCATTTTTTCAGAGTTAGGTTTAATACCTGCACTGCTAATAATGTGGCCAAAATAGTGGACTGATTGAACAGAAAACTTGCATTTTGCTCTATTAAACTTCACACCTTTTATTTTTGCTCTTTCTAGTACAGCTCCAAGTCCTCTGTCATGTTCTTCTATAGCGGTACCATAGATAAGAAGGTCGTCTAGAAGGCAGATAAGAAGGCAGTACAATATTTTACTATTATGCCGTCTAGCTGCATCTTCTAGATCATCGACAATTTTATCCATGGCCTCCAATTCACACCACCTTAGTTCATATTTTAATGCTTTCTCCACTTTCTTTACATTCCTTTTGTTTTCATATGATCTATCACTAAGGTAATTCTTATACAAGTCCTTTCTCCTTTGTATCAAACATAAAGATTTTTCACTAATATTCTTAGTGCTGTATGGAGAGGTTTTGTGAGTATTGTTTCGAGGGGTCGATGATCTGTGATGACTTGTACTCTTCTTCCATAGATGTAATGACGAAAATGTCGGCAGCCATAGACAATAGCAAACAGTTCTTTTTCCAGTTGAGAATAATTTTGCTCCGACTTACTCAGTGATCTTGATGCATATGCAAAACCTTTCCCATTTGTTGATATTTGGGCTCCAAGTCCATATTTTGAGGCATCAACTTCTAGCTCTAGAGTCTGGCTGGAACTATCAATGAAAGCCAAGTTCAAAGTCTTTGATTCATTCCTGAATCAAAGTCTGATGGCAATTTTTTTCACTAGTCAGTTTTTTTCTAAACGCGTTTTTTAACTTTTGGCTACTATGGGCCGTGGTTCGCTCTTTACTAGGTTGCAGCTGCTGCTGCGACCATGATTATTATTAATTGTTGTCTTATGCAACTGTCAGTAAAATTCGGCATGTCATTTTAACTGTTAAACATCATTCGCTTGTGGTCATTTTCTTGGTCGTTAATTCGTGCCTTTACCGAATTTTTAGTTATCCAGTCAAGAGAAATGGTTTTTCCTGTTTTTCCGAATTCACTCGAGCCTGAGGTACAGTTTCTTTTTACGAACGTTCTGTTGTGTTCTGTATGTGATTGTTCTTGCTGATTTTTAACATGCTTCTGGTCTTTCACTTATTTCCATATGTGCAATGGTGCATAAACTTTGATCACAATTTTTTTCGGTCTGTCTTAATGTTGCACTATGTCTTTACCAAATGCTAAAGTTTTGACCAAAAAAAAAAAAAAAACAAAAAAAAAACAATTGACTGGGTTAAGGTTTGGGACCTGAAGATTGCTTTTACATAAATTGCAGTGGTACTTAAGCATTATATATAACAAACGAAAGAAGTCAAGTTTGGTTAATGCTAATGAAATAAAATAGGATGAATATATAATAGTTTAGAACTAACTCCTCCCCCTAAACCCTCAAAAAAACAGTTTAAGTATTGTAAACGCAATGAGAAATCACGCTTTGCAATTAGTTTATCTAGCAAATACCTGTTTGACGGGTTTCCATGTCAGGTTTCCTTTTACAGTCTATAGCGCTGTGTTATATATAATGCATAAGTATCAATTGCGGTAATCGTCAATCCGTTTCAGGAAATAAAAATGGTTTAATCAGCCTTGTTTCAGTTAAATATCTGGTACAGAAATAGGAAAAAATCGTGGTTAATTAAGAAGAAATTACAGTTAATTAAGACGATTACGAAGGAGAATGATGTTTTAAACGAAATTTCTTCTCAAAGTGTTTTTTAAAAATGGAAAGCATATATCCAATGCATCAAAGGTGTGAAGGTTTGCAATTTTGTTGTTGATTTTTCAGATATTTCTCCACATTTACTTGATTCCAAATTTGATGTTACCAGATTGATAACCAGATTCAACCAGATTCAAGTTCCAGATGATAACCAGATTCAAGTTCAGCCCTACCATGTGGATTAAATTCTTTAAGTCTCCATCTTCACATTTTACACAAATTTGGTAATTAATAACATTATAAAAGTAAAACTAATAAAATAAATACATACTATAAATAAAAGTTATAAAAATAATATTTGGTACTCGTCTGGAATCCGGTAAGCACGCTATAAAAGACAGCATCGAAATCTCAAACATGCTATTAAACCTTTTTATATGCTATATAAACAGGTTTTCGCTGATAAAGGGTTTCTCTTTCCGGGAACTATATTTAAATTTTAGTTTATTGGGATTTAGGGGGACTGAAAGGTAACCAGGTTGGGCTAGGTTAGGTTACGTATTTAATATATGCTTTGCTTTACACCCCCCTTAATGTGCAAATATACAGCCAAAATTTGCTTCTGAACTATTATATTCTTATCCTATTTTGTTTTATTTCCTTAACATTATCAAAACTTCACTTCTCGCGTGCTTACTAGATTTTAGACAAATACCTCATATTTTCATTAGCAATGTCTGTACGTCTTTGCTTTTCATTAGTTTTATTTTTTATTTCCAAGAAAACGTTTTTTGTGTGTGTTTTTTTAAGGAAGGATCCACTCCAGCAGCTTATCCTGCAAGAAAGGTGCCTATTGCAATGCGAGGAAGACTGAAAAAAGAACTCGACAGGCTAGAAAACATTGGAATAATAGAAAAAGTGGAAAAACCTACCGATTGGGTGAATGCAATGGTGCTAGTAGAAAAAAGGATGTTAGACTCCGCATTGACCCAGTTGATCTTAACAAAGCTATCAAGCGCCCTTATTACCCAATCCAACTTTTGAAGCTGTAATTGTAGACCTAATTGGCGCTAGTTATTTCTCAAAGTTAGATGCTACCTCAGGCTACTGTTCACTGACCCTTTCTGAAAGTGCATCAGACCTTACTACATTCAGCACAATTTATGGAAGATATTGCTGGAAACGATATCCATTTGGCTTAATAACTGCACAGGATGAATTCCAGCAAAAGATGGAAGAAACTTTCCAAGGGTAAGAGGGCCTTAATATACTTGTAGACGACCTTCTTATCTATGGTACCACTATAGAAGAACATGACAGAGAACTTGGAGCTGTACTAGAAAGAGCAAAAATAAAAGGTGTGAAGTTTAATAAAGCAAAATGCAAGTTTTCTGTTCAATCAGTCCGCTGTTTTGGCCACATTATCAGCAGTGCAGGTATTAAACCTAACTCTGAAAAAATGCGAGCAATTAATGAGATGCCTATACCAAAATCCAAGGTTGAGCTTCTAACTCATGGGTATGCTGAACTTCTTCTTTAGATATATCCCAAATATTGCAACTCAAAGTCGACCATTACGAGACCTGCTCATAACAATTGAATTTGATTGGAAGGACTGTCATGCCACCTGCATAAAGCATATAAAAGAATATATAGTCATGAACTTGGCTTTCATTGATAGTTCCAGCCAGACTCTAGAGCTAGAAGTTGATGCCTCCAAATATGGACTTGGAGCCCAAATATCAACAAATGGGAAAGGTTTTGCATATGCATCAAGATCACTGAGTAAGTCGGAGCAAAATTATTCTCAACTGGAAAAAGAACTGTTTGCTATTGCCTATGGCTGCCGACATTTTCGTCATTACATCTATGGAAGAAGAGTACAAGTTATCACAGATCATCGGCCCCTCGAAACAATACTCACAAAACCTCTCCATACAGCACTAAGAATATTAGTGAAAAATCTTTATGTTTGATACAAAGGAAAAAGGACTTTTACAAAAATTACCTTAGTGATAGATCATATGAAAACAAAAGGAATGTAAAGAAACTGGAGAAAGTATTAAAGTATGAACTAAGGTGGTGTGAAGTGGAGGCCATGGATAAAATTGCCAATGATCTGGAAGATGTAGCTAGACGGCATAATAGTAAAATAGTGTACTGCCTTCTTATCTGCCTTCTAGGGACCTTCTTATCTATGGTACCGCTATAGAAGAACATGACAGAGGACTTGGAGCTGTATTAGAAAAAGCAAAAATAAAAGGTGTGAAGTTTAATCGAGCGAAATGCAAGTTTTCTGTTCAATCAGTCCGCTATTTTGGCCACATTATTAGCAGTGCAGGTATTAAACCTAACTCTGAAAAAATGCGAGCAATTAATGAGATGCCTATACCAAAATCCAAGGTTGAGCTTCTAACTCATGGGTATGCTGAACTTCCTCTATAGATATATCCCAAATCTTGCAACTCAAAGTCGAACATTACGAGACCTGCTCATAACAACTGAATTTGATTGGAAGGACTGTCATGCCACCTGCATAAAGCATATAAAAGAATATATAGTCATGAACTTGGCTTTCATTGATAGTTCCAGCCAGACTCTAGAGCTAGAAGTTGGTGCCTCAAAATATGGACCTGGAGCCCAAATATCAACAAATGGGAAAGGTTTTGCATATGCATCAAGATCACTGAGTAAGTCGGAGCAAAATTATTCTCAACTGGAAAAAGAACTGTTTGCTATTGTCTATGGCTGCCGACATTTTCGTCATTACATCTATGGAAGAAGAGTACAAGTCATCACAGATCATCGACCCCTCGAAACAATACTCACAAAACCTCTCCATACAGCACTAAGAATATTAGTGAAAAATCTTTATGTTTGATACAAAGGAGAAAGGACTTGTATAAGAATTACCTTAGTGATAGATCGTATGAAAACAAAAGGAATGTAAAGGAAGTGGAGAAAGCATTAAAATATGAACTAAGGTGGTGTGAATTGGAGGCCATGGATAAAATTGCCGATGATCTGGAAGATGCAGCTAGACGGCATAATAGTAAAATATTGTACTGCCTTCTTATCTGCCTTCAATACGACCTTCTTATCTATGGTACCGCTATAGAAGAACATGAAAGAGGACTTGGAGCTGTACTAGAAAAAGCAAAAATAAAAGTCGTGAAGTTTAATAGAGCAAAATGCAAGTTTTCTGTTCAATCAGTCCGCTATTTTGGCCACATTATTAGCAGTGCAGGTATTAAACCTAACTCTAAAAAAATACGAGCAATTAATGAGATGCCTATACCAAAATCCAAGGATGAGTTTCTAACTCATGGGTATGCTGAACTTCCTCTATAGATATATCCCAAATCTTGCAACTCAAAGTCGACCATTACGAGACCTGCTCATAACAACTGAATTTGATTGGAAGGACTGTCACACCACCTGCCTAAAGTATATAAAAGAATATATATATAGTCATGAACTTGGCTTTCATTAATAGTTCCAGCCAGACTCTAGAGCTAGAAGTTGATGCCTCAATATATGGACTTGGAGCCCAAATATCAACAAATGGGAAAGGTTTTGCATATGCATCAAGATCACTGAGTAAGTCAGAGCAAAATTATTCTCAACTGGAAAAAAGAACTGTTTGCTATTTTCTGTGGCTGCCGACATTTTCGTCATTACATATATGGAAGAAGAGTACAAGTCATCACATATCATCGACCCTTCGAAACAATACTCACAAAACCTCTCCATATAGCAATAAGAATATTAGTGAAAAATCTTTATGTTTAATACAAGGGAGAAAGGACTTGTACAAGAATTACCTTAGTGATAGATCATATGAAAACAAAAGGAAGGTAAAGAAAGTGGAGAAAGCATTAAAATATGAACTAAGGTGGTGTGAAGTGGAGGCCATGGATAAAATTGCCGATGATCTGGAAGATGCAGCTAGACGGCATAATAGTAAAATATTGTACTGGCATGTTAACAAATTGAGAGGGAGTAGTCTATGCGAACTTGACCCAGTTAATGAAAGGAATAGGGCTGCAATTAGGGATAAGAAAAATAATAAAGAGAGATGGGCCGAACATTTAGAGAATATGCTTAACCGAGATCGAGTTGAAGGAAGAGATATAGAGGAAAATGAAAAATTTTGTGATACATTGAATGCGAAGGAAAATTTGTTTTGTGAGGAGGAATAGCAACAGCACTAAAAGGACTAAAAAATAATAAGGCTCCAGGATCTGATAGGGTGGTAAATGAGTTTCTTAAATATGGTGGTTCTGAGGTTAGAAATAAGTTACTGAAGATTATGAATATGACTTTTGAAAAAGGGGAAGTACCTAATGATTTTTAGAAACCCTTAATTAAGCCACCTTATAAGAAAGGTGATAAAAGTGAGTGTGGTAATTATCGAGGCATTAGTCTGGTCTCTGTGGGTAGTAAATTACTCAGTAATATGATACTTTTTTAGACTGAGAGATGCCTTGGACAAAGATTTAAGAGAAGAACAGTGCGGTTTTAGAAAAGGTAGAGGATGTATCGACCAAGTCTTCACTCTTAGGTTAATAATTGAGAAGTGCCTGAGTTCTCAAACACCTTTAGTCCTCAGTTTTATAGATTATGAGCAAGCGTTCGATTCTGTTGATAGAAGAGCTTTAGCAAAGATTTTATCCTTGTATGGTATACCAGACAAATACATTAAAGCTATAAGTGCTATGTACGAGAATAACACTGCTACGGTTAAGGTAGGAAATGAAGTTAGCAGCTGGTTTTGTATTATATCAGGAGTTAAGCAGGGTTGTGTTCTATCCCCCTTTACATGGAATATTTTGATGGACTTTGTTTTAAGGGGCACAGAAAAGGCATATGAAGACCAAGGAATCAAATGGGGAGGAAAAAGTCTCCTGGACTTAGATCATGCTGATGATTTAATCATCCTAGCTGAAAGTGTCAGCAAAATGAATAAAGTTTTAGAGGTTTTGCAAGTTCAGGGTGCTAAAATAGGTTTGAAAATTAATGTTCAGAGTAGGGATGCATTTTTTGATGCAACGGGGCACCTCTGCTGCCATCTATAACCAGTCTAACTATACAAGATCACATCCCTTGCTATCATCAGATAAGGAAATTTCAACATTGGAATATTCTTATCAGAAAGTTGAAAATACAGACGGGACAAGATAACTGATTGAGACAATTTCTCCATGAGACAATATGAATTTGAAAGTAGAAACGA
Organism: Artemia sinica; assembly: GCA_027921565.1. Classification (NCBI taxonomy): domain Eukaryota; kingdom Metazoa; phylum Arthropoda; class Branchiopoda; order Anostraca; family Artemiidae; genus Artemia; species Artemia sinica. Next base: position 37,480,388 of record CM051276.1, read on the forward strand.
AAATAGTAAGGCATCTCAGGGAATGCTAACTTCTATTAAGAGATACATATTATTTTTTATTTGGGCGGTTCTCGACTCTGTTCAGTATAATACACAAGTACCATTTGAACAGTGTTGTAAGGTCCCATACCCCAGCGCCAAAGCCCCCCAAACTATTTGCCCCTCCCCCCATTTTTTAATACTTTTTTTGCATGCTTGAGACACAGAAAACCCCCCAACTTTTTTTGCCCTCCCCCACATTTTTAATACTTTTTTGGCGCGCTTGAGACAAAGAAGGGCCCCAAATTTTTGCCCCCCCCCATTTTTAAATAATTTTTTTGTGCGCGCTTGAGACACAGAAGGGAACCCCTCCCCCCTACCTTTTTGCCCCCCCCCCATTTTTTAAATAATTTTTTGCGCGCTTGAGACACTGAAAGCCCCACCCCCCTCCCCCAACTTTTTGCCCCCCCCCCCACACCCTTTTAATATTTTTTTTGCGCGCTTGAGACACAGAAGATCCCCCCAGGAAGCAAGAAACAACAGACTTTCACACAAGTAAAATCATGAGCCACCATATTTAAAAATAGCAAATCATATGTTTCCAACAACACAATCATGACATGAGAAGAAACTTTGTAAAGGAAGCAAGAAACAACTGACATTCACACAAGTAAAATCATGAGCCAGCATAAGTAAAAATACCAAATCATAAGTTTCCAAAAAAACACAAACAACATGAGAAGAAACCTAGCAATAGAAGCAAGAAACAATAGACTTTCACACAAGTAAAATCATGAATCAGCACAAGTAAAAATACCATATCATAACTTTCCAAAAAACAAACACACGACATGAGAAGAAACATATCACAGGAGGCAAGAAACGAAGACTTTCACACAAGTAAAATCATAAACCAGCATATTTAAAAATACTAAATCATAAGTTTCCAACAACACACAGACGACATGAGAAGAAACCTAGCACAGAATGCAAGAAACAGCAGACTTTCACACAAATAAAGTCTTGAACCAGCATAAGTAGAAATACCAAATCATAAGTTTCCAAAAACACACACACGACACGAGAAGAAACATAGCACAGGAATCAAGAAACAGCAGAGTTTCACAAAAATAAAATCTTGAGCCATCATAAATAAAAATATCAAATCACAAGTTTCTAAAAACACACACACGACATGAGAAGAAACCTAGCAAAGGAAGCAAGAAACAACAGACATTCACACAAATAAAGTCTTGAACCAGCATAAGTAAAAATACCAAATCATAAGTTTCTAACAAAACAAACACACGACATGAGAAGAAACATAGCACAGGAAGCAAGAAACAACAGGCTTTCACACAAGTAAAATCATGAACCAGCATAAGTAAAATTACCAAATCATAAGTTCCCAACAACACACACGACATGAGAAGAAACATAGCACAGGAAGCAAGAAACAGCAGAGTTTCACAAAAATAAAATCTTGAGCCATCATAAATAAAAATATCAAATCACAAGTTTCCAAAAACACACACACGACATGAGAAGAAACCTAACACAGAAAGCAAGATACACCAGCCTTTCACCCAAGGTAAAATCCTGAACCAGCATAAGTAAAAATATAAAATCATAAGTTTCCAACACTAAACACATGACATGAGAAGAAACATAGCAAGGGAAGCAAGGAACAATAGACTTTCACACAAGTAAAATCATGAACCAGCATAAGTCAAAATACCAAATCATAAGTTTCCAACAACACATACACACAACATGAGAAGAAACATAGCACAGGAAGCAAGGAACAGCAGACTTTCACACAAATAAAATCTTGAACCATCATAAACTATAACCATGTTTTTACTTGTGTGAAAGTCTGTTGTTTCTTGCTTCCTTTGCTAGGTTTCTTCTCATCTCGTGTATGTGTTTTTGGAAACTTATGATTTGGTATTTTTATTTATGATGGTTCAAGATTTTATTTGTGTGAAAGTCTGCTGTTTCTTGCTTTCTGTGCTAGGTTTCTTCTCATGTCGTCTGTGTGTTGTTGGAAACTTATGATTTGGTATTTTTAAATACGCTGGTTCATGATTTTTCTTGTGTGAAAGTCTTCGTTTCTTGCTTCCTTTGCTATGTTTCTTCTCATGTCATATGTGTGTTTTTGGAAACTTATGATTTGATATTTGCACTTGTGCTGGTTCATGGATTTACTTATGTGAAAGTCTGTTGTTTCTTGCTTCCTTTGCTAGGTTTCTTCTCATGTCTTGTGTTTGTTGTTGGAAACTTATGAAATGGTATTTTTACTTATGCTGGCTCATGATTTTACTTGTGTGAAAGTCTGCTGTTTCTTACGTCCTTTGCTGTGCTATGTTTCTTTTCATGTCGTGTGTGTGTTGTTGGAAGCTTAAGATTTGGTAGTTTTACTTGTGCTGGCTCATGATTTTACTTGTGTGAAAGTCTGTTTTTTGAAAGTTGAAAGTTGTCGTGTGTTTTGCGGGAAACTTATGATTTGGTATTTTTATTTATGATGGTGCAAGATTTTATTTATGTGAATGTCTGCTGTTTCTTGCTTCCCCTGCTATGTTTCTTCTCATGTCGTGTGCGTGTTGTTGGAAACTTATGATTTGGTAATTTTACTTATGCTGGTTCAGGATTTTACCTTGGGTGAAAGGCTGGTGTATCTTGCTTTCTGTGTTAGGTTTCTTCTCAAGTCGTGTGTGTGTTTTTGGAAACTTGTGATTTGATATTTTTATTTATGATGGCTCAAGATTTTATTTTTGTGAAACTCTGCTGTTTCTTGCTTCCTGTGCTATGTTTCTTCTCATGTCGTGTGTGTTGTTGGGAACTTATGATTTGGTAATTTTACTTATGCTGGTTCATGATTTTACGTGTGTGAAAGTCTGCTGTTTCTTGCTTCCTTTGCTAGGTTTCTTATCATGTCATGTGTGTGTTTTTGGAAACTTAAGATTTGGTGTTTTTATTTATGATGGTTCAAGATTTTATTTGTGTGAAAGTCTGCTGTTTCTTGCTTTTTGTGCTAGGTTTCTTCTTATGTCTTCTGTGTGTTGTTGGAAACTTATTATTTGGTATTTTTAAATATGTTGGTTCATGAATTTACTTGTGTGAAAATCTTCCTATGTTGCTTCCTGTGCTATGTTTCTTCTCATGTCGTATGTGTGTTGTTGGAAACTTATGATGTGGTGTTTTTACTTGTGCTGGTTCATGATTTTACTTGTGTGAAAGCCTGTTGTTTCTTGCTTCCTAAGCTAGGTTTCTTCTCATGTCGTGTGTTTGTTGTTGGAAAATTATGATTTGGTATTTTTACTTATGCTGGTTCATGATTTTACTTGTGTGAAAGCCTGTTGTTTCTTGCTTCCTTTGCTAGGTTTCTTCTCATATCGTCTGTGTGTTGTTTGGAAACTTATGATGTGGTATTTTTACTTATTTTGGTTCATGATTTTACTTGTGTGAAAGCCTGTTGTTTCTCGCTTCCATTGCTAGGTTTCTTCTCATGTCGTCTGTTTGTTGTTGAAAACTCATGATTTGGTATTTTTGCTTATGCTGGTTCATGATCTTACTTGTGTGAATGTCTATTGTTTCTTGCTTCCTTTGCTAGATTTCTTCTCATGTCGTGTGCGTGCTGTTGGAAACTTATGATTTGATATTTTTACTTGCGATGATTCATGATTTTACTTGTGTGAAAGTCTGTTGTTTCTTGCTTCCTTTGCTAGGTTTCTTGTCATGTCGTTTGTGTGTTGTTGGAAACTTATGATTTGGTATTTTTACTTATGCTGGTTCATGATTTTAATTGTGTGAAAGTCTGTTGTTTCTTGCTTCCTTTGCTAGGTTTTTTCTTATATCGTGTGTGTATGTGTTTTTGGAAACTTAAGATTTTGTATTTTTATTTATGATGGTTCAAGATTTTATTTGTGTGAAAGTCTGCTGTTTCTTGCTTTCTCTGCTAGGTTTCTTCTCATGTCGTCTATGTGTTGTTGGAAACATAGGATTTTTTATTTTTAAATATGCTGGTTCATGATTTTACTTGTGTGAAAGTCTTCGTTTCTTGCTTCCTGTGCTAAGTTTCTTCTCATGTCATGTGTGTGTTGTTGGAAACTTATGATTTGGTATTTTACTTATGCTGGTTCATGATTTTGCTTGTCTGAAAGTCTGTTGTTTCTTGCCTCCTTTGCTAGGTTTCTTCTCATGTCGTGTGTGTGTGTTTTTGGAAACTTATGATTTGGTATTTTCATTATGCTGGTTCAAGATTTTATTTGTGTGAATGTCTGCTGTTTGTTGCTTCCTTTGCTAGTTTTCTTCTCATATCGTGTGTGTGTTTTTGGAAACTTATGATTTGGTATTTTTATTTATGATGGTTCAAGATTTTATTTGTGTGAAAGTCTGCTGTTTCTTGCTTTCTGTGCTAGGTTTCTTCTAATGTCGTCTGTGTTTTGTTGGAAACTTAGGATTTTTTATTTTTAAATATGCTGGTTCATGATTTTACTTGTGTGAAAATCTTTGTTTCTTGCTTCCTTTGCTATGTTACTTCTCATGTCGTCTGTGTGTCGTTTGAAAACTTATGATGTGGTATTTTTACTTGCGCTGGTTCATAATTTTACTTTTGTGAAAGTTTTCGTTTCTTGATTCCTGTGCTATGTTACTTCTCATGTCGTCTGTGTGTCGTTTGAAAACTTATGATGTGGTATTTTTACTTGTGCTGGTTCATGATTTTACTTGTGTGAAAGTCTTCTGTTTCTTGCTTCCTTTGCTAGGTTTCCTTTCATGTCGTCTGTGTTTTGTTGAAAACTTATGATTTGGTATTTTTACTGGTGCTGGTTCATGATTTTACTTGTGTGAAAGTCTGTTGTTTCTTGTTTCCTTTGCTAGGTTTCTTCTCATGTCGTCTGTGTGTTGTTGAAAACTTATGATTTGGTTCTTTTACTTGTCCTGGTCCATGATTTTACTTTAAGAAAGTCTGTTGTTTCTTGTTTCCTTTGCTAGGTTTCTTCTCATGTCGTGTGTGTGTTCTTGGAAACTTATGATTTGGTATTTTTATTTATGATGGTTCAAGATTTTATTTGTGTGAAGGTCTGCTTTTTCTTGCTTCCTTTGCTAGGTTTCTTCTCATGTCATGTGTTTGTTGTTGGAAACTTATGATTTGATATTTCTACTTATGTTGGTTCATGATTTTATTTTTGTGAATGTCAAATGTTTCTTGCTTCCTTTGCTAGGTTTCTTCTCATGTCATGTGTTTGTTGTTGGAAACTTATGATTTGGTATTTTTAAATATGCTGGTCCATGATTCTACTTGTGTGAAAGTCTGATGTTTCTTGCTTCCTAGTCAGCCCTTCTGTGTCTCAAGCGCGCAAAAAACATAAAAAATGGGGGGGGGGGGACAAAAATTTCGGGGAGGGGTCCTTCTGTGTCTCAAGCGCGCAAAAAAGTATTAAAAAATGGAGGGGGGCAAAAAGTTGGGGGGAGGGAGGGCCTTCTGTGTCTCATGCGCGCCAAAAAATTTAAAAATGTGGGGGGGCCAAAAAAGTTGGGGGGAGGGGTTCCCTTCTGTGTCTCAAGCGCGCACAAAAAAATTATTTAAAAATGGGGGGGGGAAATTTTGGGGGAGGGGGGATCTTCTGTGTCTCAAGCGCGCAAAAAAAAAGTATTCTAAAAAAATGGGGGGGGGGCAAAAAATTTTGGGGGAGGGGGTTCTTGGGGTTGGGGTAAGGGACCTTCAAACACTGTTCAAATGGTACTTGTGTATTATACTGAACACTGTCGAGAACCACCCAAACAAAAAATAATATGTATCTCTTAAGAGGAGTTAGCATTCCCTGAGATGCCTTACCATTTTCGTTTCTACTTTCAAATTTATCTTATCTCATGGAGAAATTGTCTCAATCAGTTATCTTGTCTCGTCTGTATTTTCAACTCTCTGATAAGAATATTCCAATGTTGAAATTTACATATCTGATGATAACCAGGGATGTGATATTGTACAGTTAGACTGGTTATAGATGGCAGCAGAGGTGCCCCGTTGCATCAATAGATACATCCCTACTGTTAAGAAGACTAAGTCACTAAGGCTAGGAATAAGTGACGATGAAAAGGTGAAGTTGGGTCATGAAAAGATTGATCAGGTGGACAGCTTCATTACCTTAGTAGTATTATTAGTAAAGATGGTGGGAGCAGTGAAAATGTTAAAAGTAGAATAGCCAAGGCTCAGGGTATTTTTTCACAGTTAAAAAAAGTTTGGAAGAATAGGAAGATAAGTCTGCAAACCAAGATTAGAATATTAAAAGCTACAGTGATGACAGTGGTCAAATATGAATATGAAACATGGGCGCTCCAAAAAGAGGATGGAGATTTGCTAGATATTTTCCAGAGAAATTACTTAAGGAGTGTTCTTGGTACTTTGCTGACTGACCGTGTTTCAAACAATAGGCTATACGAAACATGAGGTTCAATACCGCTCTCTAGGGCTATAATGAAAGAAAGGTTGAGGTGGCTAGGGCATGTTGTGCGGATGAAGGATGATAGATTGCCGAAGATTATTCATTTCGGCCAACCGTCTAGGGCTAAACGGAAAGCAGGTCGTCCACTTCTGGGGTGGGAGGACGTCATAAAGAAAGATTTAAAGGAAATGGGAACTTCATGGGCGGATGTAAAGAGGGAGGCTTTGAATAGATTGGGATGGAGGAGGAGCGTGCGTAGCTGTGTTGATCTCAGGCGGCTTGGTGCTGCGGTGAGTTTCTAGTAGTAGTAGTAGTAGTAGATGTGGATGAACATGTGCACAAAGAAACCAAAATATTTGTCCATTCATTTGTTAAAGCTCTACCTGCTACAGACAGCAAACTAGAGGAAATTAGGCAAAAGACTGCCATAGATCATGAACTGAAAGCACTGAGAAAGACTATTCAAGAAGGTTGGCCAAGTAACAGAAAATCATGTTCAAACACAATAGTGTCATACTGGAACATTCGTCAGGACCTTTCAAGGCATGATGGTTTAATCTTTAAAGAGCCCAGAATTGTCATCCCTGCCATTTTACGTGAAAGTATTTTAAAGGTTTTGCACTCTTTACACTTGGGAGCAGACAAAACAAAGCAGAGAGCTCGAAGGATAGTCTCCTGGCTCGGCATAGGAAGAGACATCGAGACATTTATCCAAAAGTGCAATGTCTGCACTCATACAAAATCCAACAACCAAAAAGAACCAATGATTGGCACACCACTTCCAGCCCTACCCTGGCAACATCTGGGGTGATACCTGTTTGAGTGGAATAGCAAACAGTATATCGTAACTGTTGACCATTACAGCAGATACTTTGATGGGAATAGCTTAACCTTTACTACCACCACCAAGTGGTCACTAAGCTGAAGGAGCAATTTGCACACCATGGTATACAAGCAATTCTCACCTCAGATGATGGGCCCCAGTTAAACTTTAGGGAATTTCAGTTATTCACAAAATACTGCGGTATCAAACACAACACATCTAGCCCCTACCACAACATGGCAAATGGATTCGTTGAAAACAGCGTGTAGACCTACAAAAAAATTCAATAAATCTATGCTAAGTGGACAAGATCTGTACATTGGCATGCTTGAATCCGTAACACACCTGTGGAAGGGTTGGTAGCACCAGCCCAGCTGCTCATGAGCCGGCAGTTGCGATCAGTACTCCCTGTAACAGAGAAACACCTAGAAAAACCTCATGTGTCTGAAAATAAGTTTCGGGCATATAGAAATCAAAGCAGAGCACACAAAAACAATTATTACGATAGGACGGCCAAACTCCTGCCAGAACTACAAGTAAGATCAAAAGTACACGTCCTGACAACACCTGTCAGTCCTTGGAAAAGAGGAACAGTAACTGAAATTTGCCTCAACCACGATCATACAAGGTTCTTACTGATGACGAGTCATCCATCCAACGCAACAGAGTTAGAATATATCATAGAAAAGAAGACAGTACAGAAGTATATCGAAAAAAGACATGAAATTGAGCCAAATGAAAACTCTTAGCCTGACGCACCTACAATTAAAACTAACACTTTCCACAGCCCAGCTTCCACCAAATGAACAAGCGAAGCTGATTGCACGCATTTCAATCCAACATTAGACAGTGGTAAAAATGCATCTTTCATTGCTAGTAGAAGTGCACAACACCAGCCAAGAGCAAAACCAAATATACGGTAAGTAGAACCCATCAAACAAGATCTGGCCAATCTGTAATAAAACCTAAGAGGTTGGATCTCTGAAGATTAAGAGTATGATTTCTACAGAAAAGGGGAGATGTAGTATCCTGCTATGATTTGGTTGCCTTAGTGAATTAGTTATTGCTTTGCTTATTATGTGCTTAAATTTGTTTGTTTGCTTTGCTTGCTTACTTGCTGATTATATTATGTTTACAGGTGCTTAGCAGGTTTGAGCAATAATTGTATATGTATGTATTCTAATTTTCGAAAACGGCTCCATATACTTTGGGATACTGGTATCTTGGGATATTCTCGCATAAAAAAACGATCTAGATAGGTCAGAAGTCTGAGAAAATTCATAAAGAGCATTAATTTTAGTTTTTGCAATTGACGTCATGAATGCCTACCATACCTTTGAAAATGTTCGGCAATGTGGATTTCGTAATGACAAAAGACAAACCGAGGCAAAAGAAGATGTTTTTGTCCCTCCACCGGAACCATTAAAAGAAACAAAGGTGGTCATCAATGCCTACCATACCTTTGAAAATCGAAAACCTGGACTTGATAAATCGTTGGAAAAGAGAAGTGTTTGTGCCACCTCCTGAGAAGAACAGTGCGGTTTTAGAAAAGGTAGAGGATGTGTCGACCAAGTCTTAACTCTTAGGTTAATAATTGAGAAGTGCCTGAGTTCTCAAACACCTTTAGTCCTCAGTTTTATAGATTATGAGCAAGCGTTCGATTCTGTTGATAGAAGAGCTTTAGTAAAGGTTTTATCCTTGTATGGTATACCAGACAAATACATTAAAGCTATTAGTGCTATGTACGAGAATAACACTGCTACGGTTAAGGTAGGAAATGAAGTTAGCAGCTGGTTTTGTATTAAATCAGGATATAAGCAGGGTTGTGTTCTATCCCCCTTTATATGGATTATTTTGATTGACTTTGTTTTAAGGGGCACAGAAAAGGCATATGGAGACCACGGAATCAAATGGGGAGGAAAAAGTCTCCTGGACTTAGATCATGCTGGTGATTTAATCATCCTAGATGAAAGTGTGAGCAAAATGAATAAAGTTTTACAGGTTTTGCGAGTTCAGGGTGCTAAAATAGGTTTGAAAATTAATGTTCAGAGTCGGGATGCATTTATTGATGCGACGGGGCACCTCTGCTGCCATCTATAACCAGTCTAACTATACAAGATCACATCCCTTGCTATCATCAGATAAGGAAATTTCAACATTGGAATATTCTTATCAGAAAATTGAAAATACGGACGGGACAAGATAACTGATTGAGACAATTTCTCCATGAGACAATATAAATTTGAAAGTAGAAACGAAAATGGTAAGGCATCTCAGGGAATGCTAACTTCTATTAAGAGACACATATTATTTTTTATTTGGACGGTTCTCAACTCTGTTCAGTATAATACACAAGTACCGTTTGAACAGTGTTGTAAGGTCCCATACCCCACCCCCAAGGCCCCCCCCAACTTTCTGCCCCTCCCCCCATTTTTAATACTCTTTTTGCATGCTTGAGACACAGAAAACCCCCCAACTTTTTTTGCCCCCCCCACATTTTTAAAACTTTTTTTCTGCGCGCTTGAGACAAAGAAGGGCCCCCCTCCCCTACCTTTTTGCCCCCCCCCATTTTAAATATTTTTTTTGCGCGCTTGAGACACAGAAGGCCCCCCTCCCCCAACTTTTGCCCCCCCACACTTTTAATATTTTTTGCGCGCTTGAGACACAGAAGAACCCCCCAGGAAGCAAGAAACAAAAGACTTTCACACAAGTAAAATCAAGAACCAGCATATTTAAAAATAGCAAATCATAAGTTTCCAACAACACAATCATGACATGAGAAGAAACTTTGTAAAGGAAGCAAGAAACAACTGACATTCACACAAGTAGAATCAAGAGCCAGCATAAGTAAAAATACCAAATCATAAGTTTCCAACAAAACACAAATGACATTAGAAGAAACCTAGCAATAGAAGCAAGAAACAATAGACTTTCACACAAGTAAAATCATGAATCAGCACAAGTAAAAATACCATATCATAAGTTTCCAAACAACAAACACAAGACATGAGAAGAAACATATCACAGGAAGCAAGAAACGAAGACTTTCACACAATTAAAATCATAAACCAGCATATTTCAAAATACCAAATCATAAGTTTCCAACAACACACAGACGACATGAGAAGAAACCTAGCACAGAAAGCAAGAAACAGCAGACATTCACATAAATAAAATCTTGAACCAGCATAAGTAAAAATACCCAATCATAAGTTTCCAAAAACACACACACACGACATGAGAAGAAACCTAGCAAAGGAAGCGAGAAACAACAGAAATTCATACAAGTAAAATCTTGAATCAGCATAAGTAAAAATACCAAATCACAAGTTTCCAACAACACACACACGACATGAGTAGAAGCCTAGCAAAGGAAGCAAGAAACAACAGACTTTCACACAAGTAAAATCATGAACCAGCATAAGTAAAATTACCAAATCATAAATTTCCAACAACACGCACACGACATGAGAAGAAACATAGCAGAAGAAGCAAGAAACAGCAGACATTCACATAAATAAAATCTTGAACCATCATAAATAAAAATACCAAATCATAAGTATTTGACAACACACACGACATGAGAAGAAACCTAGCAAAGAAAGCAAGAAACCACAGACTTTCACACAAGTAAAATCATGAACCAGCATAAGTAAAATTACCAAATCATAATTTTCCAACAACAAACACAAGACATGAGAAGAAACCTAGCAAAGGAAGCAAGAAACAACAGACTTTCACATAAGTAAATCCATGAACCAGCACAAGTGAAAATATCAAATCATAAGTTTCCAACAACACACATATGACATGAGAAGAAACATAGCACAGGAAGCAAGAAACGAAGACTTTCACACAAGAAAAATCATGAACCAGTTTATTTAAAAATACCAAATCATAAGTTTCCAACAACACACAGACGACATGAGAAGAAACCTAGCACAGAAAGCAAGAAACAGCAGACTTTCACACAAACAAAATCTTGAACCATCATAAATAAAAAATATCAAATCATAAAATTCCAAAAACACATACACGACATGAGAAGGAACCTAGCAAAGCAAGCAAGAAACAGCAGACTTTCACACAAGTAAAAACATGAACCAGCATAAGTAAAAATACCAAATCATAAGTGTCCAACAACACACATGACATGAGAAAAAGCTTAAGTGAAAAAGCTTAAATATCCTTGGAGGAGAATAAGACCCTATAGATCTTTACATTTAACTCTTTTACTCAACACACACATGACCTGAGAAGAAACCTAGCAAAGGAAGCTACACACACACGACATGACAAAAAACAAAGCACAGATAGCAAGAAACAACAGACTTTCACGCAAGTAAAATCATGAGCCAGCATAAGTAAAAATAGCAAATCATAAGTTTCCAACAACGCACACACGACATGAGAAGAAACCTAGCAAAGGAAGCAAGAAACAACAGACATTCACACAAGTTAAATCATGAACCAGCATAAGTAAAATTACCAAATCATAAGTTCCCAACAACACACACGACATGAGAAGAAAAATAGCACAGAAAGGAAGAAACAGCAGAGTTTCACAAAAATAATAACTTGAGCCATCATAAATAAAAATATCAAATCATAAGTTTCCAAAAACACACACATGACATGAGAAGAAACCTAACAAAGAAAGCAAGATACACCAGACTTTCAAACAAGTAAAATCATGAACCAGCATAAGTAAAAATATCAAATCATAAGTTTCCAACACCTAACACATAACATGAGAAGAAACGTAGCAAGGGAAGCAAGGAACAATAGACTTTCACACAAGCAAAATCATGAACCAGCATAAGTAAAAATACCAAATCATAAGTTTCCAACAACACACACACACAACATGAGAAGAAACATAGCACAGGAAGCAAGAAACAGCAGACTTTCACACAAATAAAATCTTGAACCATCATAAATAAAAATACCAAATCATAAGTTTCCAAGAACACACACACGACATGAGATGAAACCTAGCACAGGAAGCAAGAAACAACAGACTTTCACACAAGTAAAATCATGAACCAGCATAAGTAAAATACCAAATAATAAGTTTCCAACAACGCACAGACGACATGAGAAGAAACCTAGCAAAGGAAGCAAGAAACAGCAGACTTTCACTCATGTAAAATCAAGAACCAGCATAAGTAAAAATACCATATCATAAGTTCCCTACAACAAACACACGACATGAGAAGAAACCTAGCAAAGGAAGCAAGAAACAACAGACATTCGCACAAGTAAAATTATGAAACAGAATAAGTAAAATTACCAAATCATAAGTTTCCAACAACACACACGACATGAGAAGAAACATGGCAAAGGAAACAAGAAACAGCAGAGTTTCACACTAATAAAATCTTGAGCCATTATAAATAAAAATGTCAAATCATAAGTTTCCAAGAACACACACACGACATGAGAAGAAACCTAGCACAGGAAGCAAGAAACAACAGACTTTCACACAAGTAAAATCATGAACCAGCATAAGTAAAAATATCAAATCATAAGTTTCCAACACCACACACATGACATGAGAAAAAATGTAGCAAGGGAAGAAAGGAACAAAAGACTTTCACACAAGTAAAATCATGAACCAGGATAAGTAAAAATACCAAATCGTAAGTGTCCAACAACAAACACAAACAACATGAGAAGAAACATAGCACAGGAAGCAAGAAACAGCAGACTTTCACACAAATAAAATCTTGAACCATCATAAATAAAAATACCAAATCATAAGTTTCCAAGAACACACACACGACATGAGAAGAAACCTAGCACAGGAAGCAAGAAACAACAGACTTTCACATAAGTAAAATCATGAACCAGCATAAGTAAAAATACCAAATAATAAGTTTTCAACAACACACAGACGACATGAGAAGAAACCTAGCAAAGGAAGCAAGAAACAGCAGACTTTCACTCCTGTAAAATCAAGAACCAGCATAAGTAAAAATACCATATCATAAGTTCCCTACAACAAACACACGACATGAGAAGAAATCTAGCAAAGGAATCAAGAAACAACAGACATTCGCACAAGTAAAATCATGAACCAGCATAAGTAAAATTACCAAATCATAAGTTTACAACAACACACACGACATGAGAAGAAACATAGCACAGGAAACAAGAAACAGCAGAGTTTCACACAAATAACATCTTGATGTATTATAAATAAAAATATCAGATCATAAGTTTCCAAAAACACACACACAACATGAGAAGAAACCTAACACAGAAAGCAAGATACATCAGACTTTCACACAAGTAAAATCATGAACCAGCATAAGTAAAAATATCAAATCATAAGTTTCCAACACCACACACATGACATGAGAAGAAATGTAGACAGGGAAGCAGGGAACAATAGACTTTCACACAAGTAAAATCATGAACCAGGATAAGTAAAAATACCAAATCATAATTGTCCAACAACAAACACAAACAACATGAGAAGAAACATAGCACAGGAAGCAAGAAACAGCAGACTTTCACACAAATAAAATCTTGAACCATCATAAATAAAAATACCAAATCATAAGTTTCCAAGAACACACACACGACATGAGAAGAAACCTAGCACAGGAAGCAAGAAACAACAGACTTTCACACAAGTAAAATCATGAACCAGCATAAGTAAAAATACCAAATCATAAGTTTCCAACAACACACACACGACACGAAAAGAAACATAGCACAGGAAGTAAGAAACGAAGACTTTCACACAAGTCAATTCATGAGCAAACATATTTAAAAATACCAAATCATAAGTTTCCAACAACGCACAAATGACTTGAGAAGAAGCCTAGCACAGAAAGCAAGAAACAGCAGACTTTCACACAAATAAAATCTTGAACCATCATAAATAAAAATACCAAATCTTAAGTTTCCAAAAACACAAACATGACATGAGAAGAAACCTAGCAAAGGAAACAAGAAACAACAGACTTTCACACATGTAAAATCATGAAACAGCATAAGTAAAAGTACCTAATCATAAGTTTCCAACAACAAACACACACAACATGAGGAGGTGCTAGCAAAGAAAGCAAGAAACAACAAACTTTCACACAAGTGAAATCATGAACCAGCAAAAGTAAAAATACCACATCATAAGTTTCCAAACAACACAAACACGACATGAAAAGAAACATATCACAGGAAGCAAGAAACGGAGACTTTCACACAAGTAAAACCATGAACCAGCATTTTTAAAAATACCAAATCATTAGTTTCCAACAACACAGACGACATGAGAAGAAAAGCGCGCGCGCATAACCTAGACTAAATTAACCTTAAAAAGGAATAAAATCCAACTTTATTAGAAAAATATGCGAAAAATAACCTTAAAAATGAATAAAATGTTGTTGGAAACTTATTATTTGGTATTTTTAAATATGCTGGTTCATGATTTTACTTGTGTGAAAGTCTTCGTTTCTTGCTTCCTGTGCTATGTTTCTTCTCATGTCATATGTGTGTTGTTGGAAACTTATGATGTGGTAATTTTAATTGTATGAGGAGTTAAATTCCTTTGGGGAACCCAAGAACTTCCAACATTCACATTATTTGAGGATAAGTTAGCATGTCAAACGCTTAGAATGTTTATTAAAAAGTCGGAGATTTTTTGTTTTCTTTGGAAAAAATTAGAATTGGACTAAAACTTTTTTCTTTTCTTTGAGAAAATTCAGATGGCTCATGATTTTACTTGTGTGAATGTCTGTTGTTTCTTGCTTCCTTTGCTAGGTTTCTTCTCATGTCGTGTGCGTCTTGTTGGAAAATTATAATTTGGTATTTTTACTTATGCTGGTTCATGATCTTACTTGTGTGAATGTCTGTTGTTTCTTGCTTCCTTTGCTAGGTTTCTTCTCATGTCGTTTGTGTATTGTTGGAAACTTGTGATAGGGTACTTTTACTTATGCTGGTTCATGATTTTACTTGTGTGAAAGTCTGTTGTTTCTTGCTTTCTGTGCTAGGTTTCTTCTCATGTGCGTGTGTGTTTTTTTTGAAAACTTATGATTTTGTATTTTTATTTATGATGGATCATGATTTTACTTGTGTGAAAGTCTTCGTTTCTTGCTTTATTTGCTAGGTTTCTTCTCATGTTGTGTGTGTGTGTTTTTGGAAACTTATGATTTGGTATTTTTACTTATGCTGGTTCATGATTTTACTTGTGTGAAAGTCTGTTGTTTCTCGCTTCCTTTGCTAGGTTTCTTCTTATGTCGTGTGTGTTGTTTTTTTGGAAACTTATGAGTGTGGTATTTTTACTTGGTCCCTGGTTCATGATTTTACTTTTTTGAAAGTCTGTTGTTTCTTGCTTCCGTTGTTAGGTTTCTTCGCATGTCGTGTGTGTGTGTTGCTGGAAACTTATGATTAGGTATTTTTACTTATGCTGGTTCATGATTTTACATGTGTGAAAGTCTGTTGTTTCTTGCTTCCTTTGCTAGGTTTCTTCTCATGTCATGTGTGTGTTTTTGGAAACTTAAGATTTGGTGTTTTTATTTATGATGGTTCAAGATTTTATTTGTGTGAAAGTCTGCTGTTTCTTGCTTTCTGTGCTAGGTTTCTTCTTATGTCTTCTGTGTGTTGTTGGAAACTTATTATTTGGTATTTTTAAATATGTTGGTTCATGAATTTACTTGGGTGAAAGTCTTTCTTTGTTGCTTCCTTTGCCATGTTTTTTCTCATGTCGAATGTGTGTTGTTGGAAACTTATGATGTGGTGTTTTTACTTGTGCTGGTTCATGATTTTACTTGTGTGAAAGTCTGTTGTTTCTTGCTTCCTAAGCTAGGTTTCTTCTCATATCGTGTGTTTGTTGTTGGAAAATTATGATTTGGTATTTTTACTTAAGCTGGTTCATGATTTTACTTGTGTGAAAGTCTGCTGTTTCTTACTTCCTTTGCTAGGTTTCTTCTCATGTCGTCTGTGTGGTGTTTGGAAACTTATGATGTGGTATTTTTACTTATTTTGGTTCATGATTTTACTTGTGTGAAAGTCTGTTGTTT
>CM051276.1:37501664-37516664 GCA_027921565.1 Artemia sinica
GTCAAAAGTTATGTTCTTTATTAGGCACGTGACAATATTAATTTCAGTGTAATTTTTTCTTGGGCAAAAATACAAAGTATTATTGACTATCTTGTTGTTAGTGCTGTTTAATAAAGAAAACATTTAGTTCCTGAATATAAATATAAAGCATTTGATTATGTTTACTTTAAAGTAAAGAAAACAATTTTAGAGTACCTTAGTATTTAACTAGTGTAATTGGTTTCCTAAAGAAAAATTTAAAATTCAATATTTAGAACTTAATCCGTATTTTCCACTATTTCTGATCTTCCTTTATAATTAATTTCATTATAGACGCACAAAGATAAAAGTTAATCATAAGGTCTTGAAATATGAACAGAAGCTTAGAAGCAAAGCTAACGACAGGAATCACGTATGTCTCAGATGCGTGGGCGCTTCTGGGAGTTGTTAGTAGTTTTATGTGCTTTGAAGCTGTAATTTATGGAACTCTAAGGTTGATGTTAACAGATTTGGTTTCTAAAAATTAATAGAAACTCTTTAAAATAGACATTTTGTCTTAAAATTAAAAAAAAATGAATTTTGTTTGCATCGAAACATTTTTGTTTGCATATAACATTTAGAATCTCTACTTCCTCCATTGAAAAATTTTATCTAAGTATACTATTCTTAATTTCGAGATATGTATATTAAAAATTTAGCCTATTAAACACAGAGCCGGATCTAGGGGGCGGGTGAGAGGGGCTTGCATTACGGGTGGTGGTAAAACAAGCTAAAGAGTGAAGTTATAAAAGTAAAGTTCCCAAAAAAAAGAATTAGTTCAAATTTGAAGTTATCTAAATTTTAGTACCCAACTGTTTTGTCAAAAAAAATTGAATTTTCTAGTGGCATTAGGCCTTTCCCTTTTGTTTTGCTTTAATGGTGGAGTTTTGTGTGGGAACGACAGAGCGACGTAAGGGACGGGAGTGAGGCTTCGAGGGTTATTTACTGCCTACGTAGATAGGTAACCTAAGTAAGTTCCCCTGTTACTAAGAGTTCCTAGGGAGCACAAAAAAACAAAAATCTAGACAAGCAACAATTTTATTAAGACATAAAAAAAGAAACGGTACTTGTTAATTATACCAACCTCAGGCAAGTAGTGAAGTTAGAAAACAATTCTTACTTGACAATATGCAGAATAATTCTAGCTAACACAATTTACATGCGGACCCGGTACACTTTATCCCCCCCCCTGATGTTCAAATATATCACCCGAATTATATATTTCCTATCTATTCTCCCATTGCGGCTCACTTGTTTCAACCCATGTACCTGTAAATTGAATCAACTGTGACGAAACAAAACTGGACAACAAGTTACGGGTGACAGATTGCATTGAAAACTTATAATTTGGGCTATATATTTGCACATTAGGGGGTAAACCACCCCCCCATTGCACTTCCTGGCTGAAGGGCCACGAAACGGAGATCAGCACCGCAGGTTTGGACCTTAAGGGTCTAGTGCCGCATCCTTTACCTTTACCTTACCTTTACATTAGGGGGTGGAGTAACTTATAGGGGGTGTGCACGCAAAATATGTTAGCTAGAATTATCGTTTTCTAACTTCACTTCTTAAGTGAGGTCGGTATAACTAACAAGTACCAAAGAAACTATCAAAACTATCTATGGACGAT
This sequence comes from Artemia sinica, assembly GCA_027921565.1. Classification (NCBI taxonomy): domain Eukaryota; kingdom Metazoa; phylum Arthropoda; class Branchiopoda; order Anostraca; family Artemiidae; genus Artemia; species Artemia sinica. The sequence continues at coordinate 37,503,313 of CM051276.1, forward strand.
GCTGTTTTTCCTTTTAATGACTATACCAAAAACCGGTGTTTCTCACAATGTAACACTCAATGGGTGCCACTCCCAGTTTCATCATGTTCCCCGTTAATTCTTCTAATTTTAGGGCTTTCAAAAAAACGTCCCTTCATCCATTGAGTTTTGGCATACGTGCCCAATTACACAATAACACTTTTATTTCATTTTGAAGTTTTATCAGTTGAAATAAGAGTCATACTTATGTCATTGGCTCAGGTTGAAACGGTTTTGAAATAAGAGTGACAAATTTGTTACGAGGTAATGTTATTTATGTTTAGTTCACATTTTACGCTTAAATGACTCAATCATAGGCAGCGCAATAGCGCTGCCTAAGTAAAGAACGATGTTGGCACAATATATTTTTTTTTCTAGGTCTTAGACCAGGGCACTTCGTATCGAAGGAGTTGTCGTAGAAACTCTGAAAAGGGCTCATCCGATTGGAAATTAGAGTGGCTTGTGCCCTTTTTAATAGTCGAAAGTGATTGGAGGGCAACTAACCCCCCTCTCACGAACACCTTTTTCCCAAACACATCCAATCAAAATTTTGAGATAGCTATTTTGTCCAACGTAATTGATAGTTCTGAAAATTAGGTCTTTGAGGATGACAACCCCCCAACAGCCCTCAGGGCAAGGATTGTAAGTTATGCCCTGGGGGCATATAAGGTTTTTTATAGAAGCGTTGTGAAATCAAGAACCAGCATAAGTAAAAATACCATATCATAAGTTCCCAACAACAAACACACGACATGAGAAGAAACCTAGCAAAGGAAGCAAGAAACAACAGACATTCGCACAAGTAAAATTATGAAACAGAATAAGTAAAATTACCAAATCATAAGTTTCCAACAACACACACGACATGAGAAGAAACATGGCAAAGGAAACAAGAAACAGCAGAGTTTCACACTAATAAAATCTTGAGCCATTATAAATAAAAATGTCAAATCATAAGTTTCCAAAAACACACACACGACATGAGAAGAAACCTAACACAGAAAGCAAGATACATCAGACTTTCACACAAGTAAAATCATGAACCAGCATAAGTAAAAATATCAAATCATAAGTTTCCAACACCACACACATGACATGAGAAAAAACGTAGCAAAGGATGAAAGGAACAATAGACTTTCACACAAGTAAAATCATGAACCAGGATAAGTAAAAATACCAAATCGTAAGTGTCCAACAACAAACACAAACAACATGAGAAGAAACATAGCACAGGAAGCAAGAAACAGCAGACTTTCACACAAATAAAATCTTGAACCATCATAAATAAAAATACCAAATCATAAGTTTCCAAGAACACACACACGACATGAGAAGAAACCTAGCACAGGAAGCAAGAAACAACAGACTTTCACATAAGTAAAATCATGAACCAGCATAAGTAAAAATACCAAATAATAAGTTTCCAACAACACACAGACGACATGAGAAGAAACCTAGCAAAGGAAGCAAGAAACAGCAGACTTTCACTCCTGTAAAATCAAGAACCAGCATAAGTAAAAATACCATATCATAAGTTCCCTACAACAAACACACGACATGAGAAGAAATCTAGCAAAGGAATCAAGAAACAACAGACATTCGCACAAGTAAAATCATGAACCAGCATAAGTAAAATTACCAAATCATAAGTTTACAACAACACACACGACATGAGAAGAAATATAGCACAGGAAAAAAGAAACAGCAGAGTTTCACACAAATAAAATCTTGATGCATTATAAATAAAAATATCAAATCATAAGTTTCCAAAAACACACACACGACATGAGAAGAAACCTAACACAGAAAGCAAGATACATAAGACTTTCACACAAGTAAAATCATGAACCAGCATAAGTAAAAATATCAAATCATAAGTTTCCAACACCACACACATGACATGAGAAGAAATGTAGACAGGGAAGCAGGGAACAATAGACTTTCACACAAGTAAAATCATGAACCAGGATAAGTAAAAATACCAAATCATAATTGTCCAACAACAAACACAAACAACATGAGAAGAAACATAGCACAGGAAGCAAGAAACAGCAGACTTTCACACAAATAAAATCTTGAACCATCATAAATAAAAATACCAAATCATAAGTTTCCAACAACACACAGACAACATGAGAAGAAACCTAGCACAGAAAGCAAGAAACAGCAGACTTTCACACAAATAAAATCTTGAACCAACATAAATAAAAAATATCAAATCAAAAAATTCCAAAAACACATACACGACATGAGAAGGAACCTAGCAAAGCAAGCAAGAAACAGCAGACTTTCACACAAGTAAAAACATGAACCAGCATAAGTAAAAATACCAAATCATAAGTGTCCAACAACACACATGACATGAGAAAAAGCTTAAGTGAAAAAGCTTAAATATCCTTGGAGGAGAATAAGACCCTATAGATCTTTACATTTAACTCTTTTACTCAACACACACATGACCTGAGAAGAAACCTAGCAAAGGAAGCTACACACACACGACATGAAAAAAAACATAGCACAGATAGCAAGAAACAACAGACTTTCACGCAAGTAAAATCATGAGCCAGCATAAGTAAAAATAGCAAATCATAAGTTTCCAACAACGCACAACACGACATGAGAAGAAACCTAGCAAAGGAAGCAAGAAACAACAGACATTCACACAAGTTAAATCATGAACCAGCATAAGTAAAATTACCAAATCATAAGTTCCCAACAACACACACGACATGAGAAGAAAAATAGCACAGAAAGGAAGAAACAGCAGAGTTTCACAAAAATAAAATCTTGAGCCATCATAAATAAAAATATCAAATCATAAGTTTCCAAAAACACACACATGACATGAGAAGAAACCTAACAAAGAAAGCAAGATACACCAGACTTTCAAACAAGTAAAATCATGAACCAGCATAAGTAAAAATATCAAATCATAAGTTTCCAACACCTAACACATAACATGAGAAGAAACGTAGCAAGGGAAGCAAGGAACAATAGACTTTCACACAAGTAAAATCATGAACCAGCATAAGTAAAAATACCAAATCATAAGTTTCCAACAACACACACACACAACATGAGAAGAAACATAGCACAGGAAGCAAGAAACAGCAGACTTTCACACAAATAAAATCTTGAACCATCATAAATAAAAATACCAAATCATAAGTTTCCAAGAACACACACACGACATGAGATGAAACCTAGCACAGGAAGCAAGAAACAACAGACTTTCACACAAGTAAAATCATGAACCAGCATAAGTAAAATACCAAATAATAAGTTTCCAACAACACACAGACGACATGAGAAGAAACCTAGCAAAGGAAGCAAGAAACAGCAGACTTTCACTCATGTAAAATCAAGAACCAGCATAAGTAAAAATACCATATCATAAGTTCCCTACAACAAACACACGACATGAGAAGAAACCTAGCAAAGGAAGCAAGAAACAACAGACATTCGCACAAGTAAAATTATGAAACAGAATAAGTAAAATTACCAAATCATAAGTTTCCAACAACACACACGACATGAGAAGAAACATGGCAAAGGAAACAAGAAACAGCAGAGTTTCACACTAATAAAATCTTGAGCCATTATAAATAAAATGAAATATAAGTTTCCAAAAACACACACGACATGAAGAAACCTACCAGAAGCAAGATACCAGACTTCACACAGTAAACAGACCACATGAAAAATATCAATTAAGTCCAACACACATGACATGAGAAAAATGTAGCAAGGGAAGAAAGGAACAATAGACTTTCACACAAGTAAAATCATGAACCAGGATAAGTAAAAATACCAAATCGTAAGTGTCCAACAACAAACACAAACAACATGAGAAGAAACATAGCAATAGAAGCAAGAAACAGCAGACTTTCACACAAATAAAATCTTGAACCATCATAAATAAAAATACCAAATCATAAGTTTCCAAGAACACACACACGACATGAGAAGAAACCTAGCACAGGAAGCAAGAAACAACAGACTTTCACATAAGTAAAATCATGAACCAGCATAAGTAAAAATACCAAATAATAAGTTTCCAACAACACACAGACGACATGAGAAGAAACCTAGCAAAGGAAGCAAGAAACAGCAGACTTTCACTCCTGTAAAATCAAGAACCAGCATAAGTAAAAATACCATATCATAAGTTCCCTACAACAAACACACGACATGAGAAGAAATCTAGCAAAGGAATCAAGAAACAACAGACATTCGCACAAGTAAAATCATGAACCAGCATAAGTAAAATTACCAAATCATAAGTTTACAACAACACACACGACATGAGAAGAAACATAGCACAGGAAACAAGAAACAGCAGAGTTTCACACAAATAAAATCTTGATGCATTATAAATAAAAATATCAAATCATAAGTTTCCAAAAACACACACACGACATGAGAAGAAACCTAACACAGAAAGCAAGATACATCAGACTTTCACACAAGTAAAATCATGAACCAGCATAAGTAAAAATATCAAATCATTAGTTTCCAACACCACACACATGACATGAGAAGAAATGTAGACAGGGAAGCAGGGAACAATAGACTTTCACACAAGTAAAATCATGAACCAGGATAAGTAAAAATACCAAATCATAATTGTCCAACAACAAACACAAACAACATGAGAAGAAACATAGCACAGGAAGCAAGAAACAGCAGACTTTCACACAAATAAAATCTTGAACCATCATAAATAAAAATACCAAATCATAAGTTTCCAAGAACACACACACGACATGAGAAGAAACCTAGCACAGGAAGCAAGAAACAACAGACTTTCACACAAGTAAAATCATAAACCAGCATAAGTAAAAATACCATATCATAAGTTTCCAACAACACACACACGACACGAAAAGAAACATAGCACAGGAAGTAAGAAACGAAGACTTTCACACAAGTAAATTCATGAGCAAACATATTTAAAAATACCAAATCATAAGTTTCCAACAACGCACAAATGACTTGAGAAGAAGCCTAGCACAGAAAGCAAGAAACAGCAGACTTTCACACAAATAAAATCTTGAACCATCATAAATAAAAATACCAAATCTTAAGTTTCCAAAAACACAAACATGACATGAGAAGAAACCTAGCAAAGGAAACAAGAAACAACAGACTTTCACACATGTAAAATCATGAAACAGCATAAGTAAAAGTACCTAATCATAAGTTTCCAACAACAAACACAAACAACATGAGGAGGTGCTAGCAAAGAAAGCAAGAAACAACAAACTTTCACACAAGTGAAATCAAGAACCAGCAAAAGTAAAAATACCACATCATAAGTTTCCAAACAACACAAACACGACATGAAAAGAAACATATCACAGGAAGCAAGAAACGAAGACTTTCACACAAGTAAAACCATGAACCAGCATTTTTAAAAATACCAAATCATTAGTTTCCAACAACACAGACGACATGAGAAGAAAAGCGCGCGCGCATAACCTAGACTAAATTAACCTTAAAAAGGAATAAAATCCAACTTTATTAGAAAAATATGCGAAAAATAACCTTAAAAATGAATAAAATGTTGTTGGAAACTTATTATTTGGTATTTTTAAATATGCTGGCTCATGACTTTACTTGTGTGAAAGTCTGTCGTTTCTTGCTTCCTGTGCTATGTTTCTTCTCATGTCATATGTGTGTTGTTGGAAACTTATGATGTGGTAATTTTACTTGTGTGAGGAGTTAAATTCCTTTGGGGAACCCAAGAACTTCCAACATTCACATTATTTTAGGATAAGTTAGCATGTCAAACGCTTAGAATGTTTATTAAAAAGTCGGAGATTTTTTGTTTTCTTTGGAAAAAATTAGAATTGGACTAAAACTTTTTTCTTTTCTTTGAGAAAATTCAGATGGCTCATGATTTTACTTGTGTGAATGTCTGTTGTTTCTTGCTTCCTTTGCTAGGTTTCTTCTCATGTCGTGTGCGTCTTGTTGGAAAATTATAATTTGGTATTTTTACTTATGCTGGTTCATGATCTTACTTGTGTGAATGTCTGTTGTTTCTTGCTTCCTTTGCTAGGTTTCTTCTCATGTCGTTTGTGTATTGTTGGAAACTTGTGATAGGGTATTTTTACTTATGCTGGTTCATGATTTTACTTGTGTGAAAGTCTGTTGTTTCTTGCTTTCTGTGCTAGGTTTCTTCTCATGTCGTATGTGTTTTTTGGAAACTTATGATTTTGTATTTTTATTTATGATGGATCATGATTTTACTTGTGTGAAAGTCTTCGTTTCTTGCTTTATTTGCTAGGTTTCTTCTCATGTTGTGTGTGTGTGTTTTTGGAAACTTATGATTTGGTATTTTTACTTATGCTGGTTCATGATTTTACTTGTGTGAAAGTCTGTTGTTTCTCGCTTCCTTTGCTAGGTTTCTTCTTATGTCGTGTGTGTTTTTTTGGAAACTTATGATTTGGTATTTTTATTTACGATGGTTCAAGATTTTACTTGTGTGAAAGTCTGTTTTTTGAAAGTTGAAAGTTGTCGTGTGTATGTTGTTTGGAAACTTATGATGTGGTATTTTTACTTGTCCTGGTTCATGATTTTACTTTTTTGAAAGTCTGTTGTTTCTTGCTTCCGTTGTTAGGTTTCTTTGCATGTCGTGTGTGTGTGTTGCTGGAAACTTATGATTAGGTATTTTTACTTATGCTGGTTCATGATTTTACATGTGTGAAAGTCTGTTGTTTCTTGCTTCCTTTGCTAGGTTTCTTCTCATGTCATGTGTGTGTTTTTGGAAACCTAAGATTTGGTATTTTTATTTATGATGGTTCAAGATTTTATTTGTGTGAAAGTCTGCTGTTTCTTGCTTTCTGTGCTAGGTTTCTTCTTATGTCTTCTGTGTGTTGTTGGAAACTTATTATTTGGTATTTTTAAATATGTTGGTTCATGAATTTACTTTTGTGAAAGTCTTTCTTTGTTGCTTCCTGTGCCATGTTTCTTCTCATGTCGAATGTGTGTTGTTGGAAACTTATGATGTGGTGTTTTTACTTGTGCTGGTTCATGATTTTACTTGTGTGAAAGTCTGTTGTTTCTTGCTTCCTAAGCTAGGTTTCTTCTCATATCGTGTGTTTGTTGTTGGAAAATTATGATTTGGTATTTTTACTTATGCTGGTTCATGATTTTACTTGTGTGAAAGTCTGCTGTTTCTTACTTCCTTTGCTAGGTTTCTTCTCATGTCGTCTTTGTGTTGTTTGGAAACTTATGATGTGGTATTTTTACTTATTTTGGTTCATGATTTTACTTGTGTGAAAGTCTGTTGTTTCTCGCCTCCTTTGTTAGTTTTCTTCTCATGTCGTGTGTTTGTTGTTGAAAACTCATGATTTTGTATTTTTGCTGATGCTGGTTTATGATCTTACTTGTGTGAATGTCTGTTGTTTCTTGCTTCCTTTGCTAGGTTTCTTCTCATGCTGTGTGTGCTGTTGGAAACTTATGATTTGATATTTTTACTTGCGATGATTCATGATTTTACTTGTGTGAAAGTCTGTTTTTTCTTGCTTCCTTTGCTAGGTTTCTTTTCATGTCGTTTGTTTCTTGTTGGAAACTTATGATTTGGTATTTTTACTTATGCATGTTCATGATTTTACTTGTGTGAAAGTCTGTTGTTTCTTGCTTCCTTTGCTAGGTTTTTTCTTATGTCGTGTGTGTATGTGTTTTTGGAAACTTAAGATTTTGTATTTTTATTTATAATGGTTCAAGATTTTATTTGTGTGAAAGTCTGCTGTTTCTTGCTTTTTCTGCTAGGTTTCTTCTCATGTCGTCTATGTGTTGTTTGAAACATAGGATTTGGTATTTTTAAATATGCTGGTTCATGATTTTACTTGTGTGAAAGTCTTCGTTTCTTGCTTCCTGTGCTAAGTTTCTTCTCATGTCGTGTGTGTGTTGTTGAAAACTTATGATTTGCTATTTTTACTTGTGCTGGTTCATGATTTTACTTGTGTGAAAGTCTGTTGTTTCTTGCTTCCCTTGCTAGGTTTCTTCTCATATCGTGTGTGTGTGTTTTTGGAAACTTATGATTTGGTGTTTTTCCTTATGCTGGTTCAAGATTTTATTTGTGTGAATGTCTGCTGTTTGTTGCTTCCTTTGATAGGTTGCTTTTCATGTCGTGTGTGTGTTTTTGGAAACTTATGATTTGGTATTTTTATTTATGATGGTTTAAGATTTTATTTGTGTGAAGGTCTGCTGTTTCTTGCTTCCTTTGCTAGGTTTCCTTTCATGTCGTCTGTGTTTTGTTGAAAACTTATGATTTGGTATTTTTACTAGTGCTGGTTCATGATTTTACTTGTGTGAAAATCTTCATTTCTTGCTTCCTGTCCTATGTTACTTCTCATGTCGTGTGTGTGTTGTTTGAAAACTTATGATGTGGTATTTTTACTTGTGCTGGTTCATGATTTACTTTTGTGAAAGTTTTGTTTCTTGCTTCCTGTGCTATTTTACTTCTCATGTCGTGTGTGTGTTGTTTTGAAACTTATGATGTGGTATTTTTACTTGTGCTGGTTCATGATTTTACTTGTGTGAAAGTCTGTTGTTTCTTGCTTCCTTTGCTAGGTTTCCTTTCATGTCGTCTGTGTTTTGTTGAAAACTTATGATTTGGTATTTTTACTGGTGCTGGTTCATGATTTTACTTGTGTGAAAGTCTGTTGTTTCCTGTTTCCTTTGTTAGGTTTCTTCTCATGTCGTCTGTGTGTTGTTGAAAGCTTAAGATTTGGTTCTTTTACTTGTCCTGGTTCATGATTTTACTCTGTGAATATCTGTTGTTTCTCGTTTCCTTTGCTAGGTTTCTTCTCATAGTACAGGAAAATGAGCTCCAAAAAGAGGTTGACCCGAAACAAATTGCAACAGAAATGATTTTTACATCATCTTGTAGAGAAAAAAAAAACTGAACACATATTCATTTTCGCATATTCTGAGTCGACGCAAAATAACCGTTTTTTTTGGCTTTTAAGGCTATTTTTTTCCGTTATTCGAATAAAAATCGCAATTTTCGTGGACATCGGTTTTTCTTGAACTGAAGTATGATTCTAATCCAAAATAACATGGCGAGACCGAAAAACGAAGTCGGATTTAGCGTAAGAAGCACCATGCAAAAAGTAACTGCATTTTTTCGACTTTTTTCGCCTAAAAAATACAATTTCGTTGTAGCCCGATTTTCTTGAATGAAAGTGTGGGTTCTCGCGAGCTGAACGTAGAATCGCGAGCTGAGACCGAAAATAGAATCAAATAGGTTGTTCACTGAACCAGAAAAAAAAAATCGTAATCATTAATGAATGATCTACACTTTTTTAGAAAAAATTAGGGAAAGTGAATTACAAACCGAACTGGTTTTCAGTGGTCAGTATCGTAAATCACACTTAAAACCCTCTTCGTATACTATTTAGGGTCAACCCATTGTGTCTAATCTTCACAGTCTATTAAATAGAATCAATCTTATCAAAAATACAAAATAGAGAATCAGATTCCAACTAGTTTCACAACTTCTTCATCTGGAATGGATTAACGACTAGGGTTCTAGGTTCTCTCATGATTGTTGCTGTCGATTTTTAGGGAGTTGGAACACATTGTTCCCTTGCAGGATCTGCATGCTGAAATACAAACTAAGCCGTTTTTAAAGCAGCTACACCTCGCTGAACTACACTGTACACGACAGGAGCAGTTCACGATCTTTAGGAGCATACGCGGGGGTGGTGGGAGGTCAGTTGTTAATGGGTATAAGAAGTCATCTTTATTCTTCCGTCCCCATTCCTCGGCTCTCAGTTCCGGATCAGGCTCCCCGGTCCATACCTGAACTTGATAAAAAACTCTATAGCTATGAAACTTGGTTGCATCAAAAGTTGGTGGCAGATGTTCTGGGTGAACAAAAGAGTTTGCCGTTGTCACTTTCTTTTCAAAAACTTCTATGTGGAGTTTGTTCAAGTTCCCTCCTTTCGACGAACGTATATGATCAGCAGGGCCTCTTCACCAGCGGTCTTGATTTCCTCCTTCGAAGCAGACTTCTGCATGAACACTGCAGCTGATGTTCGGAAATCATTGTCTTCTATCAGCCGCTTCAGTGCAAGACCTTTTCCCACACCGGGATTCGCGAAGTAGAGTCACAGCCTAACAGGGCGTGAGCAAAAAGGATCAGATGACAAGTATCTTGTCTCAGCTTCTCTTTCAGGGTGTGTATGTCCATATTCGGGTAGCTTTATTCAACTTTGGCTCAGGTGCGAAGAATAGTTTCTTGCTCGACAAGTCAGTGGTAGCATAAGAGAACCAATAGATCGGTATCGTCCCCAACTACGGTAGTGTCGTTTTACCGTGAAGAGGCAACAGCAGCTTCCACAATCGGGACATCTGCGTCACCTGATACCTGGGAGACCGAGACACCCTTTGCACGGAGATGATCAGCCAAAGCGCAGATAAACCTGGCTTTGTTTTTCTTGCAAGATAAGAACTCTTCTTTCTTCACCTTGAGCTGCATATCTGCTGTGAAGAAGATCTCACGGCCAACTGTACGACTCCTCTACGAGTGAGCCATATCTTTTATGGAAGCCCCACCATCGTAGCCGTCGAAAACGATAGTGGCAGAAGGGTACTTTCCTGTCACGTAAGTTGCATAATGTCTAGAATCTCCAGGTATCTTTCATTTTTTGTCCACGGTATCCTGTACAGCAGAGCTCCTCCGTCTAGGATATATCGAGTGCCTTCGGGGAGGGGAAATGAATGCTTCTCAAGGTTGCACTCCCTGGGTTTATGGCCTTCGCAAGTTCTGGTTTGTTCGCAGTCCGGAGCATGCAGGAGCTGTCAAAAAGTGACGCTGGGTAGGAACACAGTTCGTGTTGAAAGTAATCAGTTTCCGTAAAGATTGATCCTTTTCGCGATCATGATAAACGTCTGAAAAGAAGAGTCGGGTCTAGTCGTTTGCAGTCTCCGCTTGGACTTTGCTTGGTGGTCATCTGGATTGCCTGTTGTTTGTCGTCGAAACACAAAGTCAGAGACCAGCTGTCCAGACATGGCGTCAATGACTTTTAGGCCAACATCTTTGGCAGAATCAACGTTGGCAGACGGATAGGCAGTTAGACCATTTGCTATGCTGGGGTCCAAGAGCTTCGGTTAAAAAATTAGCGAACTTAGTTCGCCCGAAGGAAAAGTTTTTGACCACTGTATCTCTGAACATTTTCCAAATACATCTGCTATTCCGTCTGCGGATTTCCCAGAATAGTCAGACTCAATCAAATATTTTACTCAATCAATAATAATTGAGCCGAGGAGTGAACGAAAAAAGAAAAATATAGGGAAGGGGGAAGAGGTTCCAACAGGAAGGATACGGAGCTTTAAACCAAAGCAAGAAAAGGGACTTTAGGGACCTTTATCAATTTAAGGGACCAATAGGGACCTTCACTTGATTTTAGGGACTTTGTGGCAGCCCTGTGTACCTAATCCGTTAATCGTTTGGTCCCTCACAGCTCTGAAGAATACCACAGGCTCATAATACAAGTTAACCTGTTGTGATGATGAGGTCCACCTGTTGGTACAATGTGTATTTCAGGGGACGATTGTCTTCTCAATAGATGTCATAGTAAAACAAAAAGCTTGAACTGACATGAAACATCAAAGAATTGACGCAAAGCAGTAAAGTACAATAATTTATCCTTTAAACTTTTAAAATATTCAGTTCCGAACCACCATTATAAAAACCGACTTCTTACCTGCGCTAATCATTCATCAGAACACTAGCAGATTCACCGGAAAGTATTACTCGACTGTTAGATGGCGGAATTTCGAATAAAATTTTTTCTTGGGGTAGATGGCGAATTTAAATAAAGGTTATGACTGTCACTAACCGGAACTAGTTTTCCACTCGACTTTCTGGCATTACTTGAGGTCTTCGTCTAATTGATTTCTCAGTCAAATCTTGGGAATAAACTTTGAAATCTTTAAAAAACTGAGTGATGAATGTGACGATTTTCATTTTTATTGCATTACGTACCCTTCGAAGTGTCTTATACTAGTGCCTAGTTCAGGTATTTTTACGAACAACCGATCATTTGTTGAATAACAAGTGCCGATTGATTGTCTTTACAAAAATTACCGCCAACGCATATTGATGATAGTGAAACTTTTTGTGTTTTGCACCATACACCCAATCTGACTTCATTTTCTGTCTCAGCTTGTCATTCTGCATCAGAATCATACTTCATTTCAAGAAAAACGGTCGGATACTAAAATTATATTTTTTTTCGGAAAACGTAAAAAAATCGCATTAAAAGCCAAAAAAACGGTTATTTTGCGTCGACTCAGAATATGCGAAAATGGATATGTTGTTCAGTTTTTTTTCTCTACAAGATGGTGTAAGAATCATTTCTGTTGCAATTTGTTTCGGGTCAAACCTCCATTTGCCTGTACTATCATGTCGTGTGTGTGTTCTTGGAAACTTGTGTTTTGGTATTTTTATTTATGATGGTTCAAGATTTTATTTGTGTGAAACTCTGCTGTTTCTTGCTTCCTGTGCTATGTTTCTTCTCATGTCGTGTGTTTGTTGTTGGAAACTTATGATTTGATATTTTTACTTATGCTGGTTCATGATTTTATTTGTGTGAATGTCAGCTTTTTCTTGCTTCCTTTGCTAGGTTTCTTCTCATGTCATGTGTTTGTTGTTGGAAACTTATGATTTGGTATTTTTAAATATGCTGGTCCATGATTTAACCTGTGTGAAAGTCTGTTGTTTCTTGCTTCCTAGGCGGCCCTTCTGTGTCTCAAGCGTGCAAAAAAGTATTAAAAAATGGAGGGGTGCAAAAAGTTGGGGGGAGGGAGGGCCTTCTGTGTTTCAAGCGCGCCAAAAAAATATTTAAAAACGTGGGGGGCCAAAAAAGTTGAGGGGGTGCCCTTCTGTGTCTCAAGCGCGCACAGAAAAAGTATTTAAAAAATAGGGGGGGGCAAAAGTTGGGGGGAGGGGGCCCTTCTGTGTCTCAAGCGCGCAAAAAAAGTATTATAAAAAAATAGGGGAGCAAAAAAGTTGGGGGGAGGGGGGTTCTTGGGGTTGGGGTAAGGGACCTTCCAACACTGTTCAAATGGTACTTGTGTATTATACTGAACACTGTCGAGAACCACCCAAACAAAAAATAATATGTATCTCTTAAGAGAAGTTAGCATTCCCTGAGATGCCTTACCATTTTCGTTTCTACTTTCAAATTTATCTTGTCTCATGGAGAAATTGTCTCGATCAGTTATCTTGTCTCGTCTGTATCTTCAACTCTCTGATAAGAATATTCCAATGTTGAAATTTCCTTATCTGATGATAACCAGGGATGTGATCTTGTAAG
>CM051276.1:37521664-37561664 GCA_027921565.1 Artemia sinica
TTAGATTCGTGGGATGGCTATATTTTGTGTGTTTGTTTAATGTTTGAGCAAATCAAATGTTTAAAGTTCAATTTTTTACTGTAAGGGTGGCTTTATCTTCTAAAAATAATACTTATAAAACCAATGTCAAAAGTTATGTTCTTTATTAGGCACGTGACAATATTGATTTCAGTGTAATTTTTTCTTGGGCAAAAATATAAAGTATTATTGACTATCTTGTTGTTAGTGCTGTTTAATAAAGAAAACATTTAGTTCCTGAATATAAATATAAAGCATTTGATTATGTTTACTTTAAAGTAAAGAAAAACAATTTTAGAGTACCTTAGTATTTAACTAGTGTAATTGGTTTCCTAAAGAAAAATTTAAAATTCAATATTTAGAACTTAATCCGTATTTTCCACTATTTCTGATCTTCCTTTATAATTAATTTCATTATAGACGCACAAAGATAAAAGTTAATCATAAGGTCTTGAAATATGAACAGAAGCTTAGAAGCAAAGCTAACGACAGGAATCACGTATGTCTCAGATGCGTGGGCGCTTCTGGGAGTTGTTAGTAGTTTTATGTGCTTTGAAGCTGTAATTTATGGAACTCTAAGGTTGATGTTAACAGATTTGGTTTCTAAAAATTAATAGAAACTCTTTAAAATAGACATTTTGTCTTAAAATTAAAAAAAATGAATTTTGTTTGCATCGAAACATTTTTGTTTGCATATAACATTTAGAATCTCTACTTCCTCCATTGAAAAATTTTATCTAAGTATACTATTCTTAATTTCGAGATATGTATATTAAAAATTTAGCCTATTAAACACAGAGCCAGATCTAGGGGGCAGGTGAGAGGGGCTTGCATTACGGGTGGTGGTAAAACAAGCTAAAGAGTGAAGTTATAAAAGTAAAGTTCCCAAAAAAAGAATTAGTTCAAATTTGAAGTTATCTAAATTTTAGTACCCGACTGTTTTGTCAAAAAAAAATTGAATTTTCTAGTGGCATTAGGCCTTTCCCTTTTGTTTTGCTTTAATGGTGGAGTTTTGTGTGGGAACGACAGAGCGACGTAAGGGACGGGAGTGAGGCTTCGAGGGTTATTTACTGCCTACGTAGATAGGTAACCTAAGTAAGTTCCCCTGTTACTAAGAGTTCCTAGGGAGCACAAAAAAACAAAAATCTAGACAAGCAACAATTTTATTAAGACACAAAAAAAGAAACGGTACTTGTTAATTATACCAACCTCAGGCAAGTAGTGAAGTTAGAAAACAATTCTTACTTGACAATATGCAGAATAATTCTAGCTAACACAATTTACATGCGGACCCGGTACACTTTATCCCCCCCCCCCTGATGTTCAAATATATCACCCGAATTATATATTTCCTATCTATTCTCCCATTGCGGCTCACTTGTTTCAACCCATGTACCTGTAAATTGAATCAACTGTGACGAAACAAAACTGGACAACAAGTTACGGGTGACAGATTGCATTGAAAACTTATAATTTGGGCTATATATTTGCACATTAGGGGGTAAACCAGCCCCCCATTGCACTTCCTGGCTGAAGGGCCACGAAACGGAGATCAGCACCGCAGGTTTGGACCTTAAGGGTCTAGTGCCGCATCCTTTACCTTTACCTTACCTTTACATTAGGGGGTGGAGTAACTTATAGGGGGTGTGCACGCAAAATATGTTAGCTAGAATTATCGTTTTCTAACTTCACTTCTTAAGTGAGGTCGGTATAACTAACAAGTACCAAAGAAACTATCAAAACTATCTATGGACGATGCTGTTTTTCCTTTTAATGACTATACCAAAAACCGGTGTTTCTCACAATGTAACACTCAATGGGTGCCACTCCCAGTTTCATCATGTTCCCCATTAATTCTTCTAATTTTAGGGCTTTCAAAAAAACGTCCCTTCATCCATTGAGTTTTGGCATACGTGCCCAATTACACAATAACACTTTTATTTCATTTTGAAGTTTTATCAGTTGAAATAAGAGTCATACTTATGTCATTGGCTCAGGTTGAAACGGTTTTGAAATAAGAGTGACAAATTTGTTACGAGGTAATGTTATTTATGTTTAGTTCACATTTTACGCTTAAATGACTCAATCATAGGCAGCGCAATAGCGCTGCCTAAGTAAAGAACGATGTTGGCACAATATATTTTTTTTTCTAGGTCTTAGAGCAGGGCACTTCGTATCGAAGGAGTTGTCGTAGAAACTCTGAAAAGGGCTCATCCGATTGGAAATTAGAGTGGCTTGTGCCCTTTTTAATAGTCGAAAGTGATTGGAGGGCAACTAACCCCCCTCTCACGAACACCTTTTTCCCAAACACATCCAATCAAAATTTTGAGATAGCTATTTTGTCCAACGTAATTGATAGTTCTGAAAATTAGGTCTTTGAGGATGACAACCCCCCAACAGCCCTCAGGGCAAGGATTGTAAGTTATGCCCTGGGGGCATATAAGGTTTTTTACAGAAAGCGTTGTCGTAGAAACTTCAAAAAGGGCTCATTTGATTGGAAATTGAAATGGCTAGTGCCCTTTTTAATAGTCGGAAGTGATTGGAAGGCAGCTAACACCCCTTCCACGCCCACCATTTATCCAAACACATCCAATCAAAATTTTTATATAGCCATTTTCTTCAAAGTAGTTGAAAGGTACGAAAATTATATCTAAGAGGATGACACTACTCACAGAGCCCTCAGGGTAAGGGTTGTAAGTTATGCCCTGGGGGCATATAAGGTTTTTATCCAAAGCTTTGTCTTATAAACTTGAAAAAGGGCTCATTCGATTGGAAATTCAAAGGGCTAGGGCCTTTTTAATAGTCGAAAGTTATTTAATGGCAGCTAACCCCCCTCTCACGCCCTGGGGGAATATAATTTATGCCCTGGGGGAATATAAGGTGTTTATAGAAAGCGTTGTTGCAGAAACTCAAAAAGAGCTCATTCGATTGGAAATTGAAAGGGCTAGTACCCTTTTTAATAGTAGAAAATCATTGGAAGGCTTGACATTTTTATAGTAAAGACCGATGTAAGTACAATGTCTTATTATTTTTTTCTTTTATTGTTTAGACCAGGGCACTTTATATCGAAGGAGTTGTCTTAGGAACTTCGAAAAGGGCTCATTCGATTGAAAATAGAAAGGGCTAATGCCCTCTTTAATAATCGAAAGTGATTGGGGGGCAACTAGTCCCCCTCCCACACCCACCCTTCCATTTGCCCATTATGTTTAAAAACTAAATGTTGCCTTAAGATTAAATCAAAATGCACTGTGTTAATGCTAATTCCCAATAAGGCATCTCAGCAGTATCCCAAGAACGACTGAGGGTATTATGTTCAAACTTTCGGGGCTACTTCTGCTCTTAAAATTTAACCAAATCAAAATAGCGTAAGTGTATCCAGGCTATCGAAGAAAGTAATCAGATTTTTTTTGCGAAGGGTATCAAGTTTTCTATGTCAGGTCAACTAGAGGAGGTATGAAACTAAATTTAACACTACTATTCGTGTCCAGATTTTGAAAAGGATGTATGTTGTAAAAAATTGCTGAAAATTTTTGCCCAGCATGCAAATAGCAGGCCAAACTATAAAGTCTTAAAAAAACGAAAAGATTTAAAGAATTATTTTCTTTTTCCATGAAAAGACAATGTCAATATAAAACAAACAGAAATCAATTAAAAAACTGTTACCACAAAATAGATTTTTCAAAGAAAAGTTAAGTAGTAAGTAAGTAAGTATGACGACACTAGACCATTAAGGTTCAAACCGGCGGTGCTGATCTCCGTTTCATGGCCCTTCAAAGAAAAGTAAAGAACTCCATTAAACCAAAAATGAGCAAAACTAAAATCAAACAATCTACCAAGCGTGAAACTACCACAAATCAGCATCGATAAACAAATGAAACCCAAAACGAACAGAAATTACAATAAATAACCGAGTCAAACTCAAAACGAGCAGAAATTGACATGAGTAGGGCTCAAAACCCCTATGTGTTCCCAAGGCCAGAACATAATTTGCACTTTATCGAAAAAAATACAAATGACTGTGCATTGTCAGTTTAGTATATATATACTGATGTTTAGCATTCAAAATTTTAATATTATTTGATTTATTAAAGTTATAAAAGTAAAAAAAATTATATTGTTGGGGGAGGGGGCACAGAATGCATTATATCAAACACCAAAACTAACCTAACCCAATCAAAATATCATCTTTATATATACCTACAACGTAGAACTGAGCCTAAGCTAATTTTCTTCGGAGAGTATGTACCGAATAATGCACAAGTACGAAATGCCGTTCTTTATTTCTTACCGTTATTTATTTATATTAAATTTGACGCAATTCAAGTTTACAGGGTTGATCTTTTCTAATTGTCTTATAAGGAAAGGATAGACAATAAGGAGAAAAATACGAGAAAGAATCATACGGAATAGAAAAGTATTACGAATTTTACGTGAATTAAGACAAAGCAGGATCTATTCTAAGTAAAAAGAAGAATAAAATTCTTAAGACGCCTTGTGATTCTTGTTACACCTTTTATGGCGAGGCATAACTCGTATAACGAAATATGCCAAAATATGATGAAAATATAATACTTTAGTAACAAAATTGTGGTAACCACAACAAAAGATTATGGAAGGGGGGCCGCCCAGACCGCATTATATTAAATACGTGACCTAAACTAACCTAACCAAAATACCAACTAAATAGTTAATTAAAATAAAGCTACAATGTAGTTTCCCACAGAGCTGAAGCTAATTGTCTGGTATAAAGACCGTGAAAACCGGTTATTGTCTCATTTTCACGATACAAATTCTCGAGTGTGTACTTGCTAACAAGGAACTGCCGCATTGGTTTCCACTAAAATGGGTTCTTTGGTATTCGGGTTGGCACTGTTTGGGATTTAAAATCGGTGCAGTAGCTTGCTAAGAAGGGGACCCAAAGGCTTTTCAGCTCGAAATAGCAGCTTCCTATTTTAAGCGTTCTGTTTTTCGGTTCTAACAATTTTATAACTTGGTTCGAAACAGCGTCACCAGTTTAAGAACAGATAAGAGGAGGCAATAATGATTTGGGTAGGCAACTTTTATGATATACACCCTACCTAATGTTCTTCTAGTATGTTTTTCTGACGCTCGATTCTAATAAAATATACCAAAGAAAGATAAAAAAAAAAATATTTCAGAAACAAATTTGGGCTATATATTTGCACAATAAGGGAGGGGGGGTTAAAGTATAGCGGATCTGCATGCCTAATGTGTTAGGCACAATTATTCTGCATATTGTGTAGTAAGAATTGTTTTCTAACTTCACACTGTCGAAATACTTTACCCCCACCCCTTACCCCTAATGTGCAAATATAAAACCAAAATTTTACATTTTCCATCAATTCTGTCACTTCTCTTTGTCTTGTCTCACGCTAAGCTGAAAGAAACTAACGAAAAACCCGGTTCTATAATTCGTCAATGATTGAACAACTTTAGCGGTAGGGCGTTTATCATACAAGCACCATTGTTTGAACTTAAAAATGAAGGCACAAAAGGATATTTTGCAAAATCTTTGGTGGAAACTGGAAGATAAAAGAAGATAAAGAAGAAATGAATTTTTTAAATACAGGGTGCACTGCCAATACCTTCCTTCAAATTTGGCATGATTATCCCCAGTGATGGGTCCCACGGGAAGTTTTTTTGGTACTTGTGCATTTTATGGTACCCACCACTATTAGCTGTACAAGGAACTACTATTCGAAACCCGTCAAATGGGTATTTGAAAGAGATAAATGGATGGCAAAGCGCAATTGCTAATTGTGTTCACAATATTTAAACTGATGCTTCTTGGGGCTTAGGGGGGGGGGAGAAGGTACCTAGGTTAGGTTATGTTACGTATTTAATATATGCTATGCTTTACCCTCCACCCCCTAATGTGAAAATATATAGCCTAAATTTGTTTCTAAACTATTATATATTAACCCTATTTTGTTATATTTCATTATCATTAGTAGAAAGGGGGGCGAGCGGGAGTCCATATATGGGCATAGAGTCCCTAGGGAGAACACGTGGTTAATGGTTGCGTAATCGATCGGGAATTTGGAACACCTGTGCTGTCAGTCATAAATCAAATTGTTTCCGGGCCAATTTGATTAATGTCTGACAGGTGCTGTCAATCATTAATCAAATTGTTTCCAGGCAAAGTCTATTAATGTCTTTGATGTATTTCCAAGGAGAATTGTTTCTGGAAGTCTATTAATGTCTTTGGAGTTCTTCCAAGAGAATTGTTTCCGGGCGAATGTTTTGATCTTAGAGACTAAGAGAATTACGCTGGAAAGGGTTTCTTAGTAATTTCAAATGTGACAGCGCAAGGATGCCAAAAACAAAAAGAACACGCAGAAATTACGTTTAGGGATTATTTGGGCGAAACCGTTTTAGACATTTTATGGAACTATTTTGGCGAAACAGTTAGAGACATTTTAAAAGATGATTTTAGAAAAGGTTTTAGAAGAGAATTTGAGGGTAAAACTCTGTGGTCGTTATAATACACAAGTTCCATTTGAACAGTGTCGTGAGGTCCTCTACCCCAACCCCAAAAGGGCCCTCATACCCCACCCCAACCCCGAAGGAAGCCCCCGGTCCTCAAAGGTCCCCCGGTTTCCTAGTAATTTCAAATGTGAGGTTAGGTTATGTTATGTTATGTTATGTTATGCTATGTTATGTTATGTTATGTTATGTTATGTTATTTTATGTTATGTTATGTTATGTTATGTTATGCTATTTTATGTTATGTTATGTTATGTTATGTTATTTTCAAAGGGCATTTCAGAGCAAGTTCCTTTCTTAGTGACCGTCCTAAACCCATTTTACAAATTGAAGTACCCATCCTTTTAGCTTAGAGTTTTAGTTTGGTTTAGTTTCAGTTAAAAGTTTAGAGTTTTTAGCTTAGGGTCTTAGCTTAGAGTTTTTGTTAGAGTTCTAGTTTAGCTTAGTTTTAATTAAGAGTTTAGAGTTTTTAGCTTAGAGTCTTAGCTTAGAGTTTTATTTAGAGTTCTAGTTTAGTTTAGTTTAGTTACAGTTAAGAATTTAGAGTTTTAGCTTAGAGTCTTAGCTTAGAATTTTAATTAAAGTTATAGTTTGGTTAAGTTTTAGTTAAGAGTTTCGAGTTTTAGCTTAGAGTCTTAGCTTAGAGTTTTTGTTAGAGTTCTAGTTTAGTTTAGTTTTAGTTAAGAGTTTAGAGTTTTACCTTAGAGTCTTAGCTTAGAGTTTTAGTTAGAGTTGAAGTTTAGTTTAGTTACAGTTAAGAGTTTCGAGTTTTAGCTTAGAGTCATACCTTAGAGTTTTACTTTTGGCTAAGTTTTAGTTAAGAGTTTCGAGTTTTAGCTTAGAGTCTTAACTTAGACTTTTTTTGTTAGAGTTCTAGTTTAGTTTAATTTTAGTTAAGAGTTTGGTGTTTTACCTTAGAGTCTTAGCTTAGAGTTTTAGTTAGAGTTCTAGTTTAGTTTAGTTTTAGTTAAGAGTTTAGAGTTTTTAGCTTAGAGTCTTAGCATAGAGTTTTTGTTAGAGTTCTAGTTTATTTAGTTTTAATTAAGAGTTTAGAGTTTTTAGCTTAGAGTCTTAGCTTAGAGTTTTATTTAGAGTTCTAGTTTAGTTTAGTTTAGTTACAGTTAAGAATTTACAGTTTTAGCTTAGAGTCTTAGCTTAGAATTTTACTTAAAGTTATAGTTTGGTTAAGTTTTAGTTAAGAGTTTCGAGTTTTAGCTCAGAGTTTTTGTTAGAGTTCTAGTTTAGTTTAGTTTTAGTTAAGAGTTTAGAGTTTTACCTTAGAGTCTTAGCTTAGAGTTTTAGTTAGAGTTGAAGTTTAGTTTAGTTACAGTTAAGAGTTTCGAGTTTTAGCTTAGAGTCATACCTTAGAGTTTTACTTAAAGTTTTAGTTTGGCTAAGTTTTAGTTAAGAGTTTCGAGTTTTAGCTTAGAGTCTTAACTTAGAGTTTTTTGTTAGAGTTCTAGTTTAGTTTAATTTTAGTTAAGAGTTTGATGTTTTACCTTTGAGTTTCAGTTAGAGTTCTAGTTTAGTTTAGTTTTAGTTAAGAGTTTGGTGTTTTACCTTAGAGTCTTAGCTTAGAGTTTTAGTTAGAGTTCTAGTTTAGTTTAGTTTTAGTTAAAAGTTTAGAGTTTTTAGCTTAGAGTCTTAGCTTAGAGTTTTTGTTAGAGTTCTAGTTTATTTAGTTTTAATTAAGAGTTTAGAGTTTTTAGCTTAGAGTCTTAGCTTAGAGTTTTATTTAGAGTTCTAGTTTAGTTTAGTTTAGTTACAGTTAAGAATTTAGAGTTTTAGCTTAGAGTCTTAGCTTAGAATTTTACTTAAAGTTATAGTTTGGTTAAGTTTTAGTTAAGAGTTTCGAGTTTTAGCTTAGAGTTTTTGTTAGAGTTCTAGTTTAGTTTAGTTTTAGTTAAGAGTTTAGAGTTTTACCTTAGAGTCTTAGCTTAGAGTTTTAGTTAGAGTTGAAGTTTAGTTTAGTTACAGTTAAGAGTTTCGAGTTTTAGCTTAGAGTCATACCTTAGAGTTTTACTTTTGGCTAAGTTTTAGTTAAGAGTTTCGAGTTTTAGCTTAGAGTCTTAACTTAGACTTTTTTGTTAGAGTTCTAGTTTAGTTTAGTTTTAGTTAAGAGTTTGGTGTTTTACCTTAGAGTCTTAGCTTAGAGTTTTAGTTAGAGTTCTAGTTTAGTTTAGTTTTAGTTAAGAGTTTAGAGTTTTTAGCTTAGAGTCTTAGCTTAGAGTTTATGTTGAAGTTCTAGTTTATTTAGTTTTAATTAAGAGTTTAGAGTTTTTAGCTTAGAGTCTTAGCTTAGAGTTTTATTTAGAGTTCTAGTTTAGTTTAGTTTAGTTACAGTTAAGAATTTAGAGTTTTAGCTTAGAGTCTTAGCTTAGAATTTTACTTAAAGTTATAGTTTGGTTAAGTTTTAGTTAAGAGTTTCGAGTTTTAGCTTAGAGTTTTTGTTAGAGTTCTAGTTTAGTTTAGTTTTAGTTAAGAGTTTAGAGTTTTACCTTAGAGTCTTAGCTTAGAGTTTTAGTTAGAGTTGAAGTTTAGTTTAGTTACAGTTAAGAGTTTCGAGTTTTAGCTTAGAGTCATACCTTAGAGTTTTACTTAAAGTTTTAGTTTGGCTAAGTTTTAGTTAAGAGTTTCGAGTTTTAGCTTAGAGTCTTAACTTAGACTTTTTTTGTTAGAGTTCTAGTTTAGTTTAATTTTAGTTAAGAGTTTGATGTTTTACCTTTGAGTTTCAGTTAGAGTTCTAGTTTAGTTTAGTTTTAGTTAAGAGTTTGGTGTTTTACCTTAGAGTCTTAGCTTAGAGTTTTAGTTAGAGTTCTAGTTTAGTTTAGTTTTAGTTAAAGTTTAGAGTTTTTTTTAGCTTAGAGTCTTAGCATAGAGTTTTTGTTAGAGTTCTAGTTTATTTAGTTTTAATTAAGAGTTTAGAGTTTTTAGCTTAGAGTCTTAGCTTAGAGTTTTATTTAGAGTTCTAGTTTAGTTTAGTTTAGTTACAGTTAAGAATTTAGAGTTTTAGCTTAGAGTCTTAGCTTAGAATTTTACTTAAAGTTATAGTTTGGTTAAGTTTTAGTTAAGAGTTTCGAGTTTTAGCTTAGAGTTTTTGTTAGAGTTCTAGTTTAGTTTAGTTTTAGTTAAGAGTTTAGAGTTTTACCTTAGAGTCTTAGCTTAGAGTTTTAGTTAGAGTTGAAGTTTAGTTTAGTTACAGTTAAGAGTTTCGAGTTTTAGCTTAGAGTCATACCTTAGAGTTTTACTTAAAGTTTTAGTTTGGCTAAGTTTTAGTTAAGAGTTTTGAGTTTTAGCTTAGAGTCTTAACTTAGACTTTTTTTGTTAGAGTTCTAGTTTAGTTTAATTTTAGTTAAGAGTTTGATGTTTTACCTTTGAGTTTCAGTTAGAGTTCTAGTTTAGTTTAGTTTTAGTTAAGAGTTTGGTGTTTTCCCTTAGAGTCTTAGCTTAGAGTTTTAGTTAGAGTTCTAGTTTAGTTTAGTTTTAGTTAAGAGTTTAGAATTTTAGCTTAGAGTCTTAGCATAGAGTTTTTGTTAGAGTTCTAGTTTAGTTTAGTTTTAGTTAAGAGTTAAGAGTTTTTAGCTTAGAGTCTTAGCTTAGAGTTTTTGTTGAAGTTCTAGTTTAGTTTAGTTTTAGTTAAAAGTTTAGAGTTTTTAGCTTAGAGTCTTAGCTTAGAGTTTTTGTTAGAGTTCTAGTTTAGTTTAGTCTTAACTTAGAGTTTTTGATAGAGTTCTAGTTTAGTTTAATTTTAGTTAAGAGCTTGATGTTTTACCTTTGAGTTTCAGTTAGAGTTCTAGTTTAGTTTAGTTTTAGTTAAGAGTTTGGTGTTTTACCTTAGAGTCTTAGCTTAGAGTTTTAGTTAGAGTTCTAGTTTAGTTTAGTTTTAGTTAAGAGTTTAGAATTTTAGCTTAGAGTCTTAGCTTAGAGTTTTTGTTAGAGTTCTAGTTTATTTTAGTTTCAGTTAAGAGTTTAGAGTTTTTAGCTTAGAGTCTTAGCTTAGAGTTTTTGTTGAAGTTCTAGTTTAGTTTAGTTTTAGTTAATAGTTTAGAGTTTTAGCTTAGAGTCTTAGCTTAGAGTTTTGTTAGACTTGAAGTTTAGTTTAGTAATAGTTAAGAGTTTAGAGTTTTAGCTTAGAGTCATAGCTTAGAGTTTTACTTAAAGTTGTAGTTTAGTTAAGTTTTAGTTAAGAGTTTCGAGTTTTAGCTTAGAGACTTAGCTTAGAGTTATAGTTTAGTTTAGTTTTAGTTAAGAGTTTAGAGTTTTTTAGCTTAGAGTCTTAGTTTAGAGTTTTTGTTGAAGTTCTAGTTTAGTTTAGTTTTAGTTAATAGTTTAGAGTTTTAGCTTAGAGTCTTAGCTTAGAGTTTTTGTTGAAGTTCTAGTTTAGTTTAGTTTTAGTTAATAGTTTAGAGTTTTAGCTTAGAGTCTTAGCTTAGAGTTTTTGTTAGACTTGAAGTTTAGTTTAGTAATAGTTAAGAGTTTAGAGTTTTAGCTTAGAGTCATAGCTTAGAGTTTTACTTAAAGTTGTAGTTTAGTTAAGTTTTAGTTAAGAGTTTCGAGTTTTAGCTTAGAGACTTAGCTTAGAGTTATAGTTTAGTTTAGTTTTAGTTAAGAGTTTGGTGTTTTACCTTAGAGTCATAGCTTAGAGTTTTAGTTAGAGTTTTAGTTTAGTTTAGTTTTAGTTAAGTGTTTAGAATTTTAGCTTAGAGTCTTAGCTTAGAGTTTTTACAAGAGTTCTAGTTTATTTTAGTTTTAGTTAAGAGTTTAGAGTTTTTAGCTTAGAGTCTTAGTTTAGAGTTTTTGTTGAGGTTCTAGTTTAGTTTAGTTTTAGTTAAAAGTTTAGAGTTTTTAGCTTAGAGTCTTAGCTTAGAGTTTTTGTTAGAGTTTTAGTTTAGTTTAGTCTTAACTTAGAGTTTTTTTATAGAGTTCTAGTTTAGTTTAATTTTAGTTAAGAGTTTGATGTTTTACCTTTGAGTTTCAGTTAGAGTTCTAGTTTAGTTTAGTTTTAGTTAAGAGTTTGGTGTTTTGCCTTGGAGTCTTAGCTTAGAGTTTTAGTTAGAGTTCTAGTTTAGTTTAGTTTTAGTTAAGAGTTTAGAATTTTAGCTTAGAGTCTTAGCTTAGAGTTTTTGTTAGACTTCTAGTTTATTTTAGTTTTAGTTAAGAGTTTAGAGTTTTTGTTAGAGTTCTAGTTTATTTTAGTTTTAGTTAAGAGTTCAGAGTTTTTATCTTAGAGTCTTAGCTTAGAGTTTTTGTTGAAGTTCTAGTTTAGTTTAGTTTTAGTTAAAAGTTTAGAGTTTTTAGCTTAGAGTCTTAGCTTAGAGTTTTTGTTAGAGTTCTAGTTTAGTTTAGTCTTAACTTAGAGTTTTTTGATAGAGTTCTAGTTTAGTTTAATTTTAGTTAAGAGTTTGATGTTTTACCTTTGAGTTTCAGTTAGAGTTCTAGTTTAGTTTTGTTTTAGTTAGGAGTTTAGAGTTTTAGCTTAGAGTCTAGCTTATAGTTTGTGTTAGAGTTCTAGTTTAGTTTAGTTATAGTTAAGAGTCTCGAGTTTTTAGCTTAGAGTCTTAGCTTAGAGTTTCTGTTAGAGTTCTAGTTTAGTTTACTTCTAGTTGAGAGTTTAGAGTTTTAGCTTAGAGTCTTAGCTTATAGTTTGTGTTAGAGTTCTAGTTTAGTTTAGTAATAGTTAAGAGTTAAACATCTCTCCATGTTTAAGTTAGGTAGATTAGGCTAGGCTAGATTAAGTTATGTTAGGTTAGGTTAGGTTAGGTTAGGTTAGCCTACGTAGGCGCACGTACGTAGGCTAACCTAACCTTACCTAACATAACTTAATCTAGCCTAACCTAACCTAACCTAACCTAACTTAAACATGGAGAGATGTTTAACTCTTAACTATTACTAAACTAAACTAGAACTCTAACACAAACTATAAGCTAAGACTCTAAGCTAAAACTCTAAACTCTTAACTAGAAGTAAACTAAACTAGAACTCTAACAGAAACTCTAAGCTAAGACTCTAAGCTAAAAACTCGAGACTCTTAACTATAACTAAACTAAACTAGAACTCTAACACAAACTATAAGCTAAGACTCTAAGCTAAAACTCTAAACTCTTAACTAAAACTAAACTGAACTAGAAGTCTAACTAAAACTCTAAGCTTTGACTCTAAGGTAAAACTCTGAACTCTTAACTATAACTTTACTAAACTATAACTTTAACTAAAACTCTAAGCTATAACTCTAAGCTAAAACTCTAAATTCTTAACTATAACTAAACTAAACTAGAACTCTAACTAAAACTCTAAGCTAAGACTCTAAGATAAAACTCTAAACTCTTAACTAAAACTAAACTAAACTAAACTAGAACTCTAACAAAAACTCAAAGGTAAGACTCTAAGCCAAAACTCGAAACTCTTAACTAAAACTTAACTAAACTACAACTTTAAGTAAAGCTCTAAGCTATGACTCTAAGCTAAAACACTAAATTCTTAACTGTAACTAAACTAAACTTCAACTCTAACTAGAACTCTAAGCTAAGACTCTATGGTAAAACTCTAAACTCTTAACTAAAACTAAACTAAACTAGAACTCTAACTAAAACTCTAAGCTAAGACTCTAAGCAAAAAACTCTAAACTCTTAACTAAAACTAAACTAAACTAGAACTCTAACAAAAACTCTAAGCTAAGACTCTAAGCTAAAAAACTCTAAACTCTTAACTAAAAGTAAACTAAACTAAAACTCTAAGCTAAGAATCTAAGCTAAAACTCTAAACTCTTAACTATTACTAAACTAAACTTCAACTTTAACAAAAACTCTAAGCTAAGACTCTAAGCTAAAACTCTAAACTCTTAACTATTACTAAACTAAACTAGAACTTCAACAAAAACTCTATGCTAAGACTCTAAGCTAAAAACTCTAAACTCTTAACTAAAACTAAACTAAACTAGAACTCTAACAAAAACTCTAAGCTAAGACTCTAAGCTAAAACTCTAAACTCTTAACTATTACTAAACTAAACTTCAACTTTAACAAAAATTCTAAGGTAAGACTCTAAGCTAAAACTCTAAACTATTAACTAAAACTAAACTAAACTAGAACTCTAACACAAACTATAAGCTAAGACTCTAAGCTAAAACTCTAAACTCTTAACTAAAACTAAACTGAACTAGAACTCTAACTAAAACTCTAAGCTATGACACTAAGGTAAAACTCTAAACTCTTAACTAAACTTTACTAAACTATAACTTTAAGTAAAACTCTAAGCTATGACTCTAAGCTAAAACTCTAAACTCTTAACTATAACTAAACTAAACTAGAACTCTAACAAAAACTCTAAGCTAAGACTCAAAGCTAAAAAACTCTAAACTCTTAACTAAAACTAAACTAAACTATAACTCTAAGCTAAGTCTCTAAGCTAAAACTCGAAACTCTTAACTAAAACTTAACTAAACTACAACTTTAAGTAAAACTCTAAGCTATGACTCTAAGCTAAAACTCTAAACTCTTAACTATTACTAAACTAAACTTCAAGTCTAAAAAAACTCTAAGCTAAGACTCTAAGCTAAAACTCAAACTATTAACTAAAACTAAACTAAACTAGAACTTCAACAAAAACTCTAAGCTAAGACTCTAAGCTGAAAACTCTAAACTCTTAACTAAAACTAAAATAAACTAGAACTCTAACAAAAACTCTAAGCTAAGACTCTAAGCTAAAATTCTAAACTCTTAACTAAAACTAAACTAAACTAGAACTCTAACTAAAACTCTAAGCTAAGACTCTAAGGTAAAACACCAAACTCTTAACTAAAACTAAACTAAACTAGAACTCTAACTGAAACTCAAAGGTAAAACATCAAACTCTTAACTAAAATTAAACTAAACTAGAACTCTAACAAAAACTCTAAGCTAAGACTCTAAGCTAAAAACTCTAAACTTTTAACTAAAACTAAACTAAACTAGAACTTCAACAAAAACTCTAAGCTAAGACTCTAAGCTAAAAACTCTAAACTCTTAACTAAAACTAAAATAAACTAGAACTCTAACAAAAACTCTAAGCTAAGACTCTAAGCTAAAATTCTAAACTCTTAACTAAAACTAAACTAAACTAGAACTCTAACTAAAACTCTAAGCTATGACTCTAGGGTATAACACCAAACTCTTAACTAAAACTAAACTAAACTATAACTCTAAGCTAAGTCTCTAAGCTAAAACTCGAAACTCTTAACTAAAACTTAACTAAACTACAACTTTAAGTAAAACTCTAAGCTATGACTCTAAGCTAAAACTCTAAACTCTTAACTATTACTAAACTAAACTTCAAGTCTAACAAAAACTCTAAGCTAAGACTCTAAGCTAAAACTCTAAACTATTAACTAAAACTAAACTAAACTAGAACTTCAACAAAAACTCTAAGCTAAGACTCTAAGCTAAAAACTCTAAACTCTTAACTAAAACTAAACTAAACTAGAACTCTAACTAAAACTCTAAGCTAAGACTCTAAGCAAAAAACTCTAAACTCTTAACTAAAACTAAACTAAACTAGAACTCTAACAAAAACTCTAAGCTAAGACTCTAAGCTAAAAAACTCTAAACTCTTAACTAAAAGTAAACTAAACTAAAACTCTAAGCTAAGAATCTAAGCTAAAACTCTAAACTCTTAACTATTACTAAACTAAACTTCAACTTTAACAAAAACTCTAAGCTAAGACTCTAAGCTAAAACTCTAAACTCTTAACTATTACTAAACTAAACTAGAACTTCAACAAAAACTCTATGCTAAGACTCTAAGCTAAAAACTCTAAACTCTTAACTAAAACTAAACTAAACTAGAACTCTAACAAAAACTCTAAGCTAAGACTCTAAGCTAAAACTCTAAACTCTTAACTATTACTAAACTAAACTTCAACTTTAACAAAAATTCTAAGGTAAGACTCTAAGCTAAAACTCTAAACTATTAACTAAAACTAAACTAAACTAGAACTCTAACACAAACTATAAGCTAAGACTCTAAGCTAAAACTCTAAACTCTTAACTAAAACTAAACTGAACTAGAACTCTAACAAAAACTCTAAGCTATGACACTAAGGTAAAACTCTAAACTCTTAACTATAACTTTACTAAACTATAACTTTAACTAAAACTCTAAGCTATGACTCTAAGCTAAAACTCTAAATCTTAACTATAACTAAACTAAACTAGAACTCTAACAAAACTCTAAGCTAGACTCAAGCTAAAAACTCTAAACTCTTAACTAAAACTAAACTAAACTATAACTCTAAGCTAAGTCTCTAAGCTAAAACTCGAAACTCTTAACTAAAACTTAACTAAACTACAACTTTAAGTAAAACTCTAAGCTATGACTCTAAGCTAAAACTCTAAACTCTTAACTATTACTAAACTAAACTTCAAGTCTAACAAAAACTCTAAGCTAAGACTCTAAGCTAAAACTCAAACTATTAACTAAAACTAAACTAAACTAGAACTTCAACAAAAACTCTAAGCTAAGACTCTAAGCTGAAAACTCTAAACTCTTAACTAAAACTAAAATAAACTAGAACTCTAACAAAAACTCTAAGCTAAGACTCTAAGCTAAAATTCTAAACTCTTAACTAAAACTAAACTAAACTAGAACTCTAACTAAAACTCTAAGCTAAGACTCTAAGGTAAAACACCAAACTCTTAACTAAAACTAAACTAAACTAGAACTCTAACTGAAACTCAAAGGTAAAACATCAAACTCTTAACTAAAATTAAACTAAACTAGAACTCTAACAAAAACTCTAAGCTAAGACTCTAAGCTAAAAACTCTAAACTTTTAACTAAAACTAAACTAAACTAGAACTTCAACAAAAACTCTAAACTAAGACTCTAAGCTAAAAACTCTAAACTCTTAACTAAAACTAAAATAAACTAGAACTCTAACAAAAACTCTAAGCTAAGACTCTAAGCTAAAATTCTAAACTCTTAACTAAAACTAAACTAAACTAGAACTCTAACTAAAACTCTAAGCTATGACTCTAGGGTATAACACCAAACTCTTAACTAAAACTAAACTAAACTATAACTCTAAGCTAAGTCTCTAAGCTAAAACTCGAAACTCTTAACTAAAACTTAACTAAACTACAACTTTAAGTAAAACTCTAAGCTATGACTCTAAGCTAAAACTCTAAACTCTTAACTATTACTAAACTAAACTTAAAGTCTAACAAAAACTCTAAGCTAAGACTCTAAGCTAAAACTCTAAACTATTAACTAAAACTAAACTAAACTAGAACTTCAACAAAAACTCTAAGCTAAGACTCTAAGCTAAAAACTCTAAACTCTTAACTAAAACTAAAATAAACTAGAACTCTAACAAAAACTCTAAGCTAAGACTCTAAGCTAAAATTCTAAACTCTTAACTAAAACTAAATTAAACTAGAACTCTAACTAAAACTCTAAGCTAAGACTCTAAGGTAAAACACCAAACTCTTAACTAAAACTTAACTAAACTACAACTTTAAGTAAAACTCTAAGCTATGACTCTAAGCTAAAACACTAAATTCTTAACTGTAACTAAACTAAACTAGAACTCTAACAAAAACTCTAAGCTAAGACTCAAAGCTAAAAAACTCTAAACTCTTAACTAAAACTAAACTAAACTATAACTCTAAGCTAAGTCTCTAAGCTAAAACTCGAAACTCTTGACTAAAACTTAACTAAACTACAACTTTAAGTAAAACTCTAAGCTATGACTCTAAGCTAAAACTCTAAACTCTTAACTATTACTAAACTAAACTTCAAGTCTAAAAAAAACTCTAAGCTAAGACTCTAAGCTAAAACTCTAAACTATTAACTAAAACTAAACTAAACTAGAACTTCAACAAAAACTCTAAGCTAAGACTCTAAGCTGAAAACTCTAAACTCTTAACTAAAACTAAAATAAACTAGAACTCTAACAAAAACTCTAAGCTAAGACTCTAAGCTAAAATTCTAAACTCTTAACTAAAACTAAACTAAACTAGAACTCTAACTAAAACTCTAAGCTAAGACTCTAAGGTAAAACACCAAACTCTTAACTAAAACTAAACTAAACTAGAACTCTAACTGAAACTCAAAGGTAAAACATCAAACTCTTAACTAAAATTAAACTAAACTAGAACTCTATAAAAAAATCTAAGTTAAGACTAAACTAAACTAGAACTCTAACAAAAACTCTAAGCTAAGACTCTAAGCTAAAAACTCTAAACTTTTAACTAAAACTAAACTAAACTAGAACTTAACAAAAACTCTAAACTAAGACTCTAAGCTAAAAACTCTAAACTCTTAACTAAAACTAAAATAAACTAGAACTCTAACAAAAACTCTAAGCTAAGACTCTAAGCTAAAATTCTAAACTCTTAACTAAAACTAAACTAAACTAGAACTCTAACTAAAACTCTAAGCTATGACTCTAGGGTATAACACCAAACTCTTAACTAAAACTAAACTAAACTATAACTCTAAGCTAAGTCTCTAAGCTAAAACTCGAAACTCTTAACTAAAACTTAACTAAACTACAACTTTAAGTAAAACTCTAAGCTATGACTCTAAGCTAAAACTCTAAACTCTTAACTATTACTAAACTAAACTTCAAGTCTAACAAAAACTCTAAGCTAAGACTCTAAGCTAAAACTCTAAACTATTAACTAAAACTAAACTAAACTAGAACTTCAACAAAAACTCTAAGCTAAGACTCTAAGCTAAAAACTCTAAACTCTTAACTAAAACTAAAATAAACTAGAACTCTAACAAAAACTCTAAGCTAAGACTCTAAGCTAAAATTCTAAACTCTTAACTAAAACTAAACTAAACTAGAACTCTAACTAAAACTCTAAGCTAAGACTCTAAGGTAAAACACCAAAATCTTAACTAAAACTTAACTAAACTACAACTTTAAGTAAAACTCTAAGCTATGACTCTAAGCTAAAACACTAAATTCTTAACTGTAACTAAACTAAACTACAACTCTAACTAGAACTCTAAGCTAAGACTCTATGGTAAAACTCTAAACTCTTAACTAAAACTAAACTAAACTAGAACTCTAACTAAAATTCTAAGCTAAGACTCTACGCAAAAAACTCTAAACTCTTAACTAAAACTATTCTAAACTAGAACTCTAACAAAAACTCTAAGCTAAGACTCTAAGCTAAAAAACTCTAAACTCTTAACTAAAAGTAAACTAAACTAAAACTCTAAGCTAAGAATCTAAGCTAAAACTCTAAACTCTTAACTATTACTAAACTAAACTTCAACTTTAACAAAAACTCTAAGCTAAAACTCTAAACTCTTAACTATTACTAAACTAAACTTCAACTTTAACAAAAACTCTAAGCTAAGACTCTAAGCTAAAACTCTAAACTCTTAACTATTACTAAACTAAACTAGAACTTAAACAAAAACTCTATGCTATGACTCTAAGCTAAAAACTCTAAACTCTATAACTAAAACTAAACTAAACTAGAACTCTAACAAAAACTCTAAGCTAAGACTCTAAGCTAAAACTCTAAACTCTTAACTATTACTAAACTAAACTTCAACTTTAACAAAAACTCTAAGGTAAGACTCTAAGCTAAAACTCTAAACTATTAACTAAAACTAAACTAAACTAGAACTCTAACACAAACTATAAGCTAAGACTCTAAGCTAAAACTCTAAACTCTTAACTAAAACTAAACTGAACTAGAACTCTAACAAAAACTCTAAGCTATGACTCTAAGGTAAAACTCTAAACTCTTAACTATAACTTTACTAAACTATAACTGTAACTAAAACTCTAAGCTATGACTCTAAGCTAAAACTCTAAATTCTTAACTATAACAAAACTAAACTAGAACTCTAACAAAAACTCTAAGCTAAGACTCTAAGCTAAAAACTCTAAACTCTTAACTAAAACTAAACTAAACTATAACTCTAAGCTAAGTCTCTAAGCTAAAACTCGAAACTCTTAACTAAAACTTAACTAAACTACAACTTTAAGTAAAACTCTAAGCTATGACTCTAAGCTAAAACTCTAAACTCTTAACTATTACTAAACTAAACTTCAAGTCTAACAAAAACTCTAAGCTAAGACTCTAAGCTAAAACTCTAAACTATTAACTAAAACTAAAGTAAACTAGAACTTCAACAAAAACTCTAAGCTATGACTCTAAGCTAAAAACTCTAAACTCTTAACTAAAACTAAAATAAACTAGAACTCTAACAAAAACTCCAAGCTAAGACTCTAAGCTAAAATTCTAAACTCTTAACTAAAACTAAACTAAACTAGAACTCTAACTGAAACTCAAAGGTAAAACATCAAACTCTTAACTAAAATTAAACTAAACTAGAACTCTATAAACAAACTCTAAGTTAAGACTAAACTAAACTAGAACTCTAACAAAAACTCTAAGCTAAGACTCTAAGCTAAAAACTCTAAACTTTTAACTAAAACTAAACTAAACTAGAACTTCAACAAAAACTCTAAACTAAGACTCTAAGCTAAAAACTCTAAACTCTTAACTAAAACTAAAATAAACTAGAACTCTAACAAAAACTCCAAGCTAAGACTCTAAGCTAAAATTCTAAACACTTAACTAAAACTAAACTAGAACTCTAACTAAAACTCTAAGCTATGACTCTAAGGTAAAACACCAAACTCTTAACTAAAACTTAACTAAACTACAACTTTAAGTAAAACTCTAAGCTATGACTCTAAGCTAAAACTCTAAACTATTAACTAAACTAACTAAACTAGAACTTCAACAAAAACTTTAAGCTAAGACTCTAAGCTAAAACTCTAAACTATTAACTAAAACTAAACTAAACTAGAACTTCAACAAAAACTCTAAGCTAAGACTCTAAGCTAAAAACTCTAAACTCTTAACTAAAACTAAAATAAACTAGAACTCTAACTAAAACTCTAAGCTAAGACTCTAAGGTAAAACACCAAACTCTTAACTAAAACTAAACTAAACTAGAACTCTAACTGAAACTCAAAGGTAAAACATCAAACTCTTAACTAAAATTAAACTAAACTAGAACTCTATCTAAAAAAAACTCTAAGTTAAGACTAAACTAAAATAGAACTCTAACAAAAACTCTAAGCTAAGACTCTAAGCTAAAAACTCTAAACTTTTAACTAAAACTAAACTAAACTAGAACTTCAACAAAAACTCTAAGCTAAGACTCTAAGCTAAAAACTCTAAACTCTTAACTAAAACTAAAATAAACTAGAAATCTAACAAAAAATCTATGCTAAGACTCTAAGCTAAAATCTCTAAACTCTTAACTAAAACTAAACTAAACTAGAACTCTAACTAAAACTCTAAGCTAAGACTCTAAGGTAAAACACCAAACTCTTAACTAAAACTAAACTAAACTAGAACTCTAACTGAAACTCAAAGGTAAAACATCAAACTCTTAACTAAAATTAAACTAAACTAGAACTCTAACAAAAAAAGTCTAAGTTAAGACTCTAAGCTAAAACTCGAAACTCTTAACTAAAACTTAGCCAAACTAAAACTTTAAGTAAAACTCTAAGGTATGACTCTAAGCTAAAACTCGAAACTCTTAACTGTAACTAAACTAAACTTCAACTCTAACTAAAGCTCTAAGCTAAGACTCTAAGGTAAAACTCTAAACTCTTAACTAAAACTAAACTAAACTAGAACTCTAACAAAAACTCTAAGCTAAGACTCTAAGCTAAAACTCGAAACTCTTAACTAAAACTTAACCAAACTATAACTTTAAGTAAAATTCTAAGCTAAGACACTAAGCTAAAACTCTAAATTCTTAACTGTAACTAAACTAAACTAAACTAGAACTCTAAATAAAACTCTAAGCTAAGACTCTAAGCTAAAAACTCTAAACTCTTAATTAAAACTAAATAAACTAGAACTCTAACAAAAACTCTATGCTAAGACTCTAAGCTAAAAACTCTAAACTCTTAACTAGAACTAAACTAAACTAGAACTCTAACTAAAACTCTAAGCTAAGACTCTAAGGTAAAACACCAAACTCTTAACTAAAACTAAACTAAACTAGAACTCTAACTGAAACTCAAAGGTAAAACCTCAAACTCTTAACTAAAATTAAACTAAACTAGAACTCTAACAAAAAAGTCTAAGTTAAGACTCTAAGCTAAAACTCGAAACTTTTAACTAAAACTTAGCCAAACTAAAACTTTAAGTAAAACTCTAAGGTATGACTCTAAGCTAAAACTCGAAACTCTTAACTGTAACTAAACTAAACTTCAACTCTAACTAAAACTCTAAGCTAAGACTCTAAGGTAAAACTCTAAACTCTTAACTAAAACTAAACTAAACTAGAACTCTAACAAAAACTCTAAGCTAAGACTCTAAGCTAAAACTCGAAACTCTTAACTAAAACTAACCAAACTATAACTTTAAGTATAACTAAAACTAAACCGAACTAAAACTCTAAGCTAAAAGGATGGATACTTCAATTTGTAAAATGGGTTTAGGACGGTCACTAAGAATGGAACTTTCTCTGAAATGCCCTTTGAAAAGAACATAACATAACATAACATAACAAAACATAACATAACATAACATAACATAGCATAACATAACATAACATAACATAACATAACATAACATAACATAACATAACATAGCATAACATAACATAACATAACATAACATAACCTAACCTAACCTCACATTTGAAATTACTAGGAAACCGGGGGACCTTTGAGGACCGGGGGCTTCCTTCGGGTTGGGGTGGGGTATGAGGGCCCTTTTGGGGTTGGGGTAGAGGACCTCACGACACTGTTCAAATGGAGCTTGTGTATTATAACGACCACAGAGTTTTACCCTCAAATTCTCTTCTAAAACCTTTTCTAAAATCATCTTTTAAAATGTCTCTAACTGTTTCGCCGAAAAAATTCCATAAAATTTCTAAAACGGTTTCGCCCAAATAATCCCTAAACGTAATTTCTGCGTGTTACCTTTTGTTTTTGGCATCCCTGCGCTGTCACATTTGAAATTACTAAGAAACCCTTTCCAGCGTAATTCTCTTCGTCTCTAAGATCAAAAAATTCGCCCGGAAACAATTCTCTTGGAAGAACTCCAAAGACGTTAATAGACTTCCAGAAACAATTCTCCTTGAAAATACATCAAAGACATTAATAGACTTCGCCTGGAAACAATTTGATTAAAGATTGACAGCACCTGTCAGACATTAATCAAATTGGCCCGGAAACAATTTGATTTATGACTGACAGCACAGGTGTTCCAAATTCCCGATCGATTACGCAACCATTAACCACGTGTTCTCCCTAGGGACTATATGCCCATATATGGACCCGCATCGGAGTAGCCCCCCCTTTCTACTATCATTAACCAAACTTAATTTCTGTCGTTGGTACCGTATAATGCACAAGTACCTTTTTCTGAAATCGTCTTCGGTTAGATTTACAACGTATATGTTCAGAAATTTTTCATCGTTCCAACCTTCACTTGATTCACTTAGGGGGGGGGGGGGGTATGTGAGGCAGTACATAAACAAACATTTATTTCTTATGTTCTTTCATCTACATTATTGGCTATTTTTTCCTAAAAAAACGATTTTTAATAGTACTGGTTACATCGGTGCTCTTTGAAATTACTGTCCAGAGCACAATTTTCCAGAACACCTAAATTTGCAACCTGCATCCCAATTTTAGATGTGGACGATTTTCTTGAGTGCCAGAATTAACAAGATATTGTCCCAACTCTAGATCTATCGAAGCCCAAACCCAGAGCTGAAGCACCAACTTTCAGTTTTACTAAAGAAAAGCTATAAGAGTCGTTAAGAAAAAAACTTTAAGACAAGAAAACTAATATATAGAAATTTAGGTACTGGTGCATAATGAGGACACTTCTATATACTGCTAAAGAAGTCAAGTTTGATTAATACTAATAAAATAAAATAGGATGAATATATAATAGTCTATAAACAAATTTGGGCTATATATTTGCACATTAGGGGCGGAGGGTAAAGCATAGCATATATTGGTACACTTGCATTACATTGGCCTTTCTAAAAAGGCAAGTTTGGTTAATGCTAATGAAATAAAATAAAATAGGATGAATATATAATAGTTTAGAAACAAATTTGGGCTATATATTTGAACATTAGGGGTGGGAGGGGAGTTGGTAAAGCATTGCATATATTAAATACGTAACCTAACATAACCTAGGTACCTTCCCCCCCCCCCAAACCCGAAAAAACAACAGTTTAAATATCGTATATCCAATGAAAACCTCGCTTTCATTGCCTACTCTATAGCGGTTAACCTCTCAAAAACGGGTTTTTGTGACTGGTTTTCTTGTAAAGGCCCATATAATGCAAAAGTAGCCTACCCATATATTAAATACGTAACATAACCTAACCTAGGTACCTTTTCCCCCTTAAACCCCAAAAAACAATCGTTTAATATTGTAACTCATTGAGAAACCACGGCTTTGCAGTCATTTATGTATAGCGGTCTCTTGAGAAAAGCCTGTTTGACGGGTTTTTAGTGACTGGTTTCCTAGTACAATATACAAATGTGTC
The DNA here is from genome assembly GCA_027921565.1 of Artemia sinica. NCBI lineage: Eukaryota > Metazoa > Arthropoda > Branchiopoda > Anostraca > Artemiidae > Artemia > Artemia sinica. The sequence goes on from CM051276.1 coordinate 37,545,736, forward strand.
CTCATTATGCACCAGTACCGAAACTTATTCTAACTTTTTATATTACTAAAATAGGATTGAATTTAAAGGAAATAAAAACAAATTATGGTATTTTTTTTTTCCAAGACCACACTGCGTGTTCTATGACGAAACAAATATAAGTTCCAAATAGGGATAGGTCCTTTTATTAGACAGTGAAAAAAAAAATATATACAAATGCTCTAGACATTTCGATGACACAGTCGGTCCAGGGTTGCCACCAGACCAAAAAAATTCGTAACGTCCAACTCATAAAAACATAACTTTTTCATAACTTTTGATAGGAAAGTCTCTTTTCAAGGCAGGGTGCCTTAATTTCGCTATCAAGAGCGGTACTTAAAGGGGGGATGGGACATTTAATGCCTTTATAATTTGAAAAATATATTTTTCACGTAATCTCATTAAAAATACTCCCTGCAACTTTTAAAAGGTGCCTAAAAAGTGTACAATAATAACAATTCATGCTTCTTTACCTTCAGGAAATTCCTATTTATTCAACTGTTAGTGCTGCTTCCAGTTTACCTGCACAACAGAAAGACACCTTCCCCCCCCCCCCGATGCGTGTATAAAACCCCAGGCTACTATTTTGCTTATCTTGTTGTTGTTGTTTGTAATTGCCATTATTGGTGTTTTAAACCAAAAGTTGATGAGTAGCACGTACAAAATAAAAAGCAAATCAATAAACACAGGACACTTTAGTGTTCTGAAGAAAAGAAGAAAACCAACTAGATTTTTTACTGTTAAATTTCAATAAAAACGATCTCAATAAATCCAGCTTCTTAAAAAGACAGAAAATCATTTTAATCGCTCCCTTCCCGTCTAATATTTTAGATTGGCTCAGTCTCAGTCTCACCTCTATTAGCTTAAAATTTGCATCGTTCCAACATGAAGATTTAAGCAATTCCGAGTGACAGAGTTTTTGTTTTGTTTTCGTTTTATCGAACAAAAAATTTTTCAATCGTTGTCTTCAGTTCCTATACGAAAACAACAGTTATTTTGCATAATATGCATTTTTCCGTTTGTAATTTGAATCGTAAGTCCCAACCAAAAGAAAGTCAGAAATAAAAGATTACACAATTCAACCCCAAGAATGTTATCCTAAAGCTGTTTTGATGGGTCTCACAAGTCCAGGTACGTACAAAGAACTTTTAGGGGATGAGGTCTAACAATAAAAAAAGATTAAACTCATTTTCAAAATGAACTAAAGAGTGGAGATTTTTTTTTTCAAGAATATATGAATATAAGCGAACATGAGGGGCACTAAAAGCATTGGATTTTACATAACATAAACACCAAATTTATCTTGCTTTCAAATACATAAACGGAAAAAGGCGATGAGTTGAGGAAACAAATAAAAAAGATCAATTTATGGAAAAACAAATCGATTTTTTGCCCCGAATTTTCACTTGTAGGCTTATTTAATATTTTAAAATTTTTTCTTTTCGAATTAAAAAAAAAAAATATAATATCTCATCCAAGATTACAACCTAAGTTAACATAGCCTCGGGATGTGCTCTTACCGTTGTGCTATACTGATAAAAGTGGGAAGTAACTGGACATTCAAAGAGGTTGAAAAATAGTTCACAAATAAAAAAAAAATTATGTGACAAAGAAATAAAAGGAAGATGGAACAAAAAGATCAGTGAGTTAATAAAAATGAACTGGAAATGATTTAATTAAAATAATTAAGGAGTATAATAAAAAAAACCTATAATTTAATAAAGAAATGCCGAGAAATTTACGTTTTCAGGGGGTTGGGGCCCCAGTCCAGCCTGCGTGGTCCCTATGAATCAGTTTTTAAGTAAACTGTAAGCCTACCCTATACAGATACAAGACTGTTATCTTCTTCATAAAAATGGGCATTAGTCTAAAAAATCAACCAACAAAATTTCTTACTTTACAATATGAAAGAACACGAAAGAATGTAACAAGAAAGAATGTCATCACAAGATTCGACACAACGACGAAATGTATATATACACTTATATGTGGGACCTCAGATGGAGAGGGGGGTATAATGTCAAAAAGTGACCATGATATTTGGAAAAATTTTAGCACAAAATCAAAAATTCTGGCTCAACTAACCCACCCCCCTCCTCAATGCTTAGATATAACCAAAAAATGGCTCATTTTTACAGTTTCATATATTTTGCCAATACCAGCTGTTCATAATTCCATATAAAAAGAGCCAGTTTTTATGTAACCTGATATTATGTCAAACCAGTCAGAAGGGGGGGGGAGTGAGGTCGTTACGGAAAGAATAATACATATATCATTGGTACTAGTCAATTAGCTGATACACACGCAAGATAGATGCTAATGGAAACTAGTCAAACGTGTATCAGTCAATAGAGAATTGGATCGCAAAGCGTGGTTTGTCATCGCGTTAACAATATTTAAACTATTGTTTTTTGGGGTTTAGGGGGGGAAGTACCTAGATTGGGCTTCGTATTCAATATATACTATGCTTTACCCCCCCCCCCCCTAATGTGCAAATATATAGCCCGAATTTGGTTCTAAATTTTTATATTTTCATCATATTCAGTTTTACTTCATTAGCATTAACTAATGAAGCTAGCTCCGTCTCCATATAATTTTAGTAGGACTGTTGATGGAACAAGATTCAAAGTCAACTGATGAAATTGAAAGCTGGTGAGGTGATTAACTGACTATGGTCACTTGTCACTAAACAAATGATAATCGTATGCTCATGAGAGAGAATGCTATCTTAACTTACTATGCGAGTAAGCGAAGTGGGTATTTTCTCATCCTAATAACTGAGTGATTGTTTGATAATATTAAATGACCGCGATGTGAAAAAATGTCGAAACTCATGTCAGTGTAATTAAAATAGGAACAGCGGATTTTTTCACGGGGAACAAATAGATTACTCAGAAAATGTGAAACTTCCTCATTATTCAAAAGCGTAACTTAATTGTAACATAAATTCAGAAACGTAACAAAAATGTAGCGTTTTTAGGACCGTAACGTAAAACGTACTGTTTTATTTAAAACGTGCCAAAAATTGTACGAACGTAACCATGGTGACAACCCTGAGTCGGTCATCATCCTGACCGACTGTGATGATGTAATCAGTAACTATACTCATGAAGATGACCGACTGTGTCAAAGAAATATCTAGAGCCTTTGTATATATTTTTGTTTCACTGTCTGATAAAAGGACTTGTCCCTATTTGGAACTCTTATTTGTTTCGTTAAAACCAGACGTATTTCCGGTTTTGATATTCCAAGATCAAATTGCAATTTTTTCTTAGGGGCTAATTTTTTTAGAAACAAATTTTTTAAATTATGGTTACTGTGGATTATTTTGATCCTTTCAGCCCTTGAAGGACTCAAAATTTAATTTTTCAGAAGCAGGGACGGATCCAGGATTTTTTTTAGGGCGGGGGGGGGGCAAAATAAGTTGATCCGATAAAAGAATTTTAGGGGGTGCAAAATAGGTTTATCCGATAAACTTGCGTTAGGAGCAAGCTTAATTAACGCAAACTTGAGTTAATTAAGTAAATTACACTACTTTAGACTACACTAGGGGGACGCACACCCCTCTCACCCCCTGGATCAGCCACTGCCCAGAAGTGATGATTGAGTTATGAAAGAGCATGAAAAGAGGCATCAAGTGATGTACTCATTTTTCTCCTAGCGAAGTTATGTTGTCAGCAACATATTTACCAACAACAACAAATGAAGAGAAAAACAAACAACAAATGAACGTTTGTCACAGATACAACCTAGACAAGGCAGTAATAAAAAAAAGAACATGGATGACAGAAAAAGAAGTTATATACTAAGTCTATTTTTGTCACGTGATAAAAAAAAATTCTCATGACAGTAATTTATTTGAACTTCAAAATAAAGCCCATTAATAGAAATTTAAACTTTGAACCCCAGTTAAAAAACTAAGTGTAGTAAAACAATAAGAATAAGGCTGGCTGTACTTTTAAGGTGTAAATTTAATAGGTAAGGAAACTCTTGGATTTGAAAGGTCAAAATGTTTGCTTATAGTGAAAACCCGTCGATTTCGACTCGAAACCTATGAAACGAAAGCTTTAAGTGACAAATAGTTGGTCACACAAAGACAATGGAAAACAATAGTTTTTAAATGCTTACATATTTCATTGTGACTATCTGTATGTATTCAATTATTGACGAGATTGAAGTTGAAACCCAACTAAAGCATCGAAGAAAAATTCAGGTATAAATGTAAGTGAATCATCCCAGAACTACGTCACAAAATCCGGGAAGATGAACCTATAGGCGCGGTTTTTGACGAGGAAAAACCACAGGAATGATCAATTAATAGAATAAACCCAAAACCATAGTAAATAATGAAAAAGAAATGTCAGTGACTTAGAGAAAATTTACAGCACTACAAAGTCTAAAATTAGTATCTCTCTTTGGTGTAATCACAAACTCAGACAGCAAGGGAGGAGGACCAAGGGCGCTGGGGGGGGGGAGCAAACACTAAAATATCAGTCGTGGCTGGGTGACATGGAATTTATTTCAGGATTTTTTTTTTCGTAGGAATACGTATATTTTTTAATACTTTTATGAGAAAACTCTCAAATGAAAAGAGCAATTAAATTACATGTAAAATGCTATTTTAGGGCACAAAACTACGACTTTACCCCGTAGAGAATGAATTTGCAATCAATTTAAAATTCTGAAAAGCTAGTTGATTTAAAAGTATGAACAACTATATTTTAGGCTTTCCAGTTGTAAAAGAAGTAATGCCACACGGTGGCAGCACTGGATTCAACCAAGTTGATTCGTTTTATTTATAATTAATTAAAAAAAAAAATTTCATAAAATAAGTTTTTTTCAAAAAAAAGTAAAGAACTCCATTAAACAAAAAATGAGCAAAAATAAAATCAAATAATCTACTAAGCGTTAAACTACCGCAAATCAGCATCGATAAATAAATGAAACCCAAAACGAACAGAAATTACAATAAATAACCGAGTCAAACGCAAAAAGAGCAGAAACTAACATGAGTAGGGCTCAAAACCCCTATGCCTTTCCAAGGCCAGAACATAATTTGCACTTTACTGAAAAAATATAAATATTTTTACTTTTATAACTTTAGTAAATCAAAAAACATTAACATTTTGATTACTAAATATTAGTATATGTATATTAAACTGACATTCCACATTCATTTTTACTTTTTTCAGTAAAGTGCAAATTATGTTCTGGCCTTGGGAAGGCATAAGGGTTTTGAGCCTACTCAGATAAGGTAGGGGGGAGTAGGAATTAATAAACTGCTTCATTATACAGTTAAAACGTTACATTCCGATTTCTACCAGCACATAGGTATAAAAGACAAGACAGGTCATCATCAGCCACACCAGGAAATTTCTTTGGGGTGGCAAATGCTTCAAGGAACTTAGTTTTCAGCAATTTTAAATGGTGTTATTTTCTTTTTCTATTTATATGAAGTATTTCAATGTATTTAAACAAATGTATGTAATGTATTTATCGATAAGAAAGTTTTATTGCAGGGGTTGTGATGGCTTCAGTTATGTAGAAGATCAAAATTCTCACAGAATTTCCATCCGTACAAACAGTAATACTTCTTTTTATCCAACTGGAATTATTTTGTAGTAATATTAACAAGGACTTTTTACCGAAATTACTATTCATCGCCAATTTTTTAATTATATTCTTATTTTATACTAAAGTTAAATTGAAAATTTAAACGTAGGACGGTACTAATGCACGTAAAATTATTGATTTACACATTTTAAAAGCAATTGACCAGGGATTTAAGGGACCGGTACTTCAAATTATATATAGGTTAGGCCTGAGTATGATTTGGAAAACAATCAGAAATTAAATGAAAAAAGAGTTTTTCAACTAACAGCAAGGAAAAGATTTGAAACCTATTTGAACAGATTATTCTTTATATGAAGGGTTTGTCTTCTCCTTAGCTCCTTGCTCTTTACTGTGAAGTTTGGCTTTTTAAAAAATTTTCCAGAAAATTAGCATTTGGAAAGATAAGATTTTTCGAAGCACTAAAAATACTTTTGTTTAATGAGCAAGGTGTTGAGAAGGGGGGTAGTCTCCCTTATATAAAGTTTAATTTATATTTCTTATTGGTGTTAAAACATGATCCTTACTTAAGTTGAAAACCCTTTTCTATTTTTGTAATTACATTTCATGATACTGTACAGTTTTATGGATGCAGTACTTTTGGTGATCCAGAAAAAACGATCAATATTTCAATTATCTCTATTTGGATTTTGATGGGTAATCAAACAGTTCGTGGTAATGAACTGTAAGTACGGAGCGACCCGGCTCAATAGTAACCGAAACTCTAAAAAACTGAATTTTGACACAAATTGATACATCAAAAGAATTGGCTTATTATGCTGATTCCAAATATATAAGCTTAATTAAGTTTAGTTTTACCCATCAAAAGCTACAAGCCTGAGAAAATTTGTCTGATTTTCTAAAAAAGGGGGAAAGACCCCCTCGAAGTGGTATAATTTTAATGAAAATTACAGCATCAGATTTAGCGTATCAAAGAATCCCACTGTAGAGGTTTCAAGCTCCTATTTACAAAATGTGGAATTTTGTAATTTTTGCCAGAAGAAAGATCACGGATGCGTGTTTATCTGTTTGTTTTTTTTCCCCCAGGGGTGATTGTATCGACCCAGTGGGCCTAGACCGTCGAGATAGGGCTCATTCTATTGGAAATGAAAGGTTCTAGTGCCTTTTTTAAGTGACCAAAATAATTGGAGTGCATCTAGGCCCCCTCCCACTCCACCTTTTTCCCAAAATCGTCCGATCTAATTGTTGAGATTGCTTTTTCTTCAGCATAGTTGAAAGGCCCAATAGCTATGTCTTTAGAGATAAAATGACCCCTAAGGGAAAGGTTTTTAAGTTATAAGATTTACCCATTGTTTTATATATTTTTGGGAATATGCATAGCCTACATTTCTCGGGTGGGGAGGGGAGGAAGAATTTTCTGCTGGGAGGATTTTACACAGAGAGAATTTTCCATGGAGAGGGAAGTTTCCAGGGTTTGAACGTTTCAGGGGAAATTTTACACTTGGTGAATTAGCCAGAATTCCTATATGAAATCTCTTTATATGTCTTGCATTTTCATTACCGATTCAATTTTACGGGTGGCAATGTTAACGGTAAGTGTCCGTGGTAAATTTTCGCCAGGATTGAATTGTCCAGAGGATATTTCTGCGGGGAATGAGATTTTTCCGTGGAGGTGGAGCAAGGTATCCAGGTGCTATTAAAAAAATGAGAAATTAACTAAAAAAAACAAAAGCTTAATTACAAAAACTAAGATATAAACTCCCAGCATTCAGTTCTGTTGAGCAATGCCGAAATGTTGGACAGGTAATTTTTAACAATAGTAGTGGAGCCACTCTGCTTTCAAATTCATGCCCTCTCTTTTCCCATAGGATTTCAAAATCATGCCCTCCCATTTCCCATAGGATTTCAAAGTCATGCCCTTTGACGTCACGCGACACACTGTACAATACGGTCACCTGTTTCTAGGCAAAATGCCCGCCCTTGACAAGAGTTCAAAGGTTAGGTGACACACCCCCTTTGTTTTTCTGTGACATGACCTCCCTTTTCCATTAAATTTCTACGGCATGCCCTCTGACGTCACTACACACCTGTTTCTAGCTGGAAAGAGTTCAATGTCCTTGGCACGGTTAGATGACACACCATCTTTGTTTTTCTAAGACATGCCATCCCTTTTCCAATAGAATTCCTGTGACATGCCCTCTGACGTCACGACAGCCATAGAGAAATAGCATAGAACATTAAACACAGCCCCCTGACTTATTGACACACCTGTTTCTAGTTGGAAAGAGTTCAATGTCCTTGGCAAGAGTTCAAATTTTAGGTCAGGTGTGTATTCTATGACACATCCTTAGCAAGTTTCCCCAGAGATATTTACTTAGAATGTGGTCGAGACAATAAACAAGTTTTAATAACCTCCTAACCCCTCACCCCTGTGTCTAGCGCATGCCCTCTGACGTCACGGTGCACATCCCCGTCTGAAGCGCATTTTACACAACACGAAACACCCTCGCCTCTAGATAAGTGGCGCTACCAGCCCCTCGAACCTGCAAAGTGCAGCCACCTGTTCTATTAAAGGAACACACTTGACAAGACTCTGTGACATACCCCTCTGGACTCCAATGACGTCATACGACTTACCCCATTTCAAACCGACAGGTCTAATATGCTTGACGCAATTTTACGTAGCCCTACCTCAGGAACCCATGGGGGAATCCCCGATTGTAGCTCACACCTTACGTAATGATTGCACTACAGTGTCAAGTAATACTTTTTTTCATTAACATAAAGACGGTACACACTTTACGTAATGATTGCGCATCCACCACTGCCAGATAATACCATTTTAACATTTTTCACCGAAAACCCTCAAGACATTTTCTTTTTTGGCGTTTCTTTTTTTCACCCAAAACCAACAAAGCTTTTAACATTAACTTAATGACGGTAAAAACTTTACGTAATGATTGTGCATCCATCACTGCCAGATAATACCATTTTAAGATTTTTTTCGCCCAAAAGCCTTTCTTTTTCGGCGTTTTATTTTTTGCTCAAAACACCATTCATTTTTTCTAGAGTTCTTGACTCCGCCAGGACTCGAAAGGTCATTCCATTCCAGAGGTACTGCGCCCAAAGCATGTCGTCCACGAAACCTTGGTCAATATTTTGTATCTTGAACCATATTCTAAAAATAAACTATTTTACGACACCTGAGATTCCCCATTTCTGGCAAACACTAGAACAGCGTGTTTACAGCCCAAATTGGATACACTCCTGGGGGTATTTGCTTTCAAGATATTAATAAAGGGGAAATGTATGTTTAAATTATGTAAACATCTAGGAATGAAAGACGGGTCCCAAACAATAAATCTTAAAAACATAGAAAATAAAAACAAATTGACGAGTAATGAAACATAAAAAAAAGACAGCTAAAAAATAAAAGTTGAAAATGTCATATTATACTATACGCAAAAAAGAACCATTTATTATAGAAAACCGGGGCTTCTAGCCTGCAACCCTGGGGGGGGGAGGGGGAGTCATATTAGAGGCAATTTAAACCATATTAAGAGCTTTTAAGGAAATGCCCCTTTTTTCATTAAGATAAATTCATGATATATCTCATTATCCTAACAATTACTTCCGCCTCGCACCTAGGAGCCTTCATTTTCAGAGGATGCACTGATAATAGATGTAGTTTTTTAGGTGTTATGGTGGCTTTAAAATGATAAAGAAAAACATGCCAAATTTAAGGAAAGACGAAGGGAGAGGACTCGAGGGGAGGAGAAACCGTCTGTGGGGGGAGAGGAGATTCAAGCATACATTTATTGTTATCCATCCTCCTTTCACTGCTCGCTGCTCGTCTCCGAGGAAGTGTCCAATCTCCCCGAACGGTTTATCCGAGCCCGACACACCCCCAGGACAAATTATTCAGCAAAAATATGAGGGAGGGGATCATAATATACACAAAAAGAACCAAGTATTATAGAAGACCGAGACTGCTAGCCTGCAAGCCCAGAGGGTAGTGGAGGGGGGACTGATATCAGATGCAAATTTAAGACATATTAAGAGCTTTTAAGGAAATACCCCTTTTTCATTAAGATAATAGAAACTGTGGCACCCTCGTCCGGGGTCATAAATACAGGCGGAGGAGGAAGAAGGTCCATCAAATGTACACTCAAAAGGGCCCACTGGTTTGTCCACAAGTCCCATGAGTTGCAAACCTTCTCCCAGTAATGGGTTAAATTGCATGGTGATGCAGAACACCTATCGCGGGAGGATCCTCTATAGGAGGACAACAATGGCAGGGTAAAAGATCCAGATCTATGGACAACGGCCTCTGCAAAGGGCTGCCTCGAACCTTTCGGGGTACTTCAAGACTGGGGACCTTGCGGTTAACTCTATTCTCACTTGAGGATTAGCGCCCCTCGAGGAAATTATAACCTAGTAAACGACACAGCATTCGCAGGGGATTCTGACTAATGGACAATTTTTCTAAGCTTGGTATGTTTTGATGGGCGTCTTTAGGCTGAAAAACCTCTTCCTAGCTAGTTTATCTATAATGGGTTGCCTCCCCGTAGTAGCATAATATTTGTAGGCATGAATATATAATGAGTCGGAGGTAATAGGCTTGAGACTGTCTGTACAAGATTTCAACTCTTGTTGATAGAAGAGCATCGCCAAGTGTTGAAAACCAAGTTGTGACCAAGATGGGCCCAAGATTGCACAAAGCCTCCATTCATGGAGGTCCCAGGGACTTCTTGCTGCCCGGTTCTAAGCCGGCTTAAGCACTTCGGTGTAGACTTGAGAAGATATGTGATCCCCGTCCTGCACTGGTATCCAGGATCATTGCTTTTCCTGAGGCGAAAATAATTTCAATGATTTAAAGAACATGAAAATTAGAACTTGGAATGTTACGAAATTAAAAAATGACTATCGTATTGACATTTTGACTGACGAATTCAGATGATTCGAACTGGATTTATTAGGAATTTCAGAAACTCATATTCCAGGGGTAGAAAGCAAGAAATTAGGTGATGTAGAATTTGTTTACACGGGCAGGAAGGATGGGGTATATAGACAGGGAATAGGGCTCATGATGAATAAGGAAGCTGCTAAGTCTTGTTTAGGCTGGGAAGATATTAAAAATAGAATACTAATTGCTCATTTTATGACTAGAAGTTTGGGGTATCAGTTATAGTAGTATACGCTTCTGTAGAACCGACTGACAGAGATACTAGTGACTCAGATGAATTTTAATTACAGTTACAGGAGCAAATAGACAGGGTCCCAGGTAGAAATATGATGTTATTACTGGGAGATTTTAACGCCTAGGTTGGTAGAAATAGGGATAGGGGGTATCCCAGCCTAGGTAAATTTGGTGTAGGAAAAGAAAACAGTAATGGATACAGACTTTTGCAATTTTGTAGGTATAACAATCTAGTTATAACCAATACGGTGTTCGGTCATAAAATGGCTCATAAGTTAACATGGTATTCACGTGATGGTAAGACAGCAAACCTGATTGATTATGTTATAGTAAACCGAAGACTGGCAGGATCAATACAAGATGCTAGGGTATATAGGAGTGCTGTTATTGATTTTAAAAGTAAAGATCACCATCTAGTAGTGTCAAGGGTTAGTTTAAAGCTGAAATATCGGAAGGGTAACTACTTCCTGGGAAGTTATGATGTTGGTAGACTCCAGGATGAGAATTTAAGAGAAACTTTCAGGAACAGTTGAATACTAAACTTGAGAGTTTAAAATTTGATAATGTGGAAGATGGTTGGAATAATTTTAGAAAAATAATTTATGAAGTTGCTGAAGGTGTATAGGGAAGAAAAGCTAGAACTGAAGCTAAGAATATTAGTGAAAAAGCTTTATGTTTAATAGAAAGGAGAAAGGACTTGTACAAGAATTATATGAGTGATAGATCGTATGAAAACAAAAGAAATGTAAAGAAAGTGGAGAAAGCATTAAAATATGAACTAAGGAGGTGTGAAACGGAGGCCATGGATAAAATTGCCGAGGATCTGGAAGATGCAGCTAGACGGCATAATAGTAAAATATTGTACTGGCACGTTAACAAATTGAGAGGGAGTAGTCAATACCGATTTGGCCCAATTAAAGATAGGAATGGGGTCGCAATTAGCGATAAGGAAAAAACTAAAGAGAGATGGGCCAAACATTTTGAGAATTTGCTTAACAGAAATAGAGTTGCAGGAAAAAATACAGAGGAAAATTAAAAAGTTTGTGATACCTTGGATGTGAAGGAAGATTTGTTTTGTGAGGAGGAATTAGCAACAGTACTAAAAGGATTAAAGAATAATAAGGCTCCAGGTGCTGATAGGGTGGTAAATGAGTTTCTTAAATATGGTGGCTCTGAGGTTAGAAATAAGTTACTGAAGATTATGGATATGATTTTTGAAAAAAGGGGAAGTACCTAACGATTTTAGGAAAACCTTAATTAAGCCAATTTATAAGAAAGGTGATAAAAGTGAGTCTGGTAATTATCGAGGCATTAGTCTGGTCTCTGTAGGTAGTAAATTACTTAGTAATATGATACTTTTTAGACTGAGAGATGACGTAGACAAAGTTTTAAGAGAAGAGCAGTGCGGTTTTAGAAAAGGTAGAGGATGTGTCGACCAAATTTTCACTCTTAGGCTAATAATTGAGAAGTGCCTGAGTTTTCAAACACCTTTGGTCCTCAGTTTTATAGATTATGAGCAAGCTTTATTAAAGGTTTTATCCTTTTGTGGTATACCCGACAAATACATTAAAGTGATTAGTGCTATGCACGAGAATAACACTGCTGCAGTTAAGGTAGGAAATGAGGTTAGCAGCTGGTTTTGTATTAAATCAGGAGTTAAGCAGGGTTGTGTTCTATCCCCCTTTGTATTGATGATTTTGATGGACTTTGTATTAAGGAGCATAGAAAAGGCAATGGGAGACCACAGAATCAAATGGGGAGGAAAAAGTCTCCTTGACTTGGATTATGCTGATGATTTAAGCATCCTAGATGAAAGTGTGAGCAAAATGAATGAAGTTTTAGAGGTTTTGCGAGTTCAGGGTACTAGAATTGGTTTTAAAATGAATGTTAGGAAGACTAAGTCACTAAGACTAGGAATAAGTGAAGATGAAAAGATGACGTTGGGTAATGAAAAGATTGATCAGGTGGGCAGCTTCACTTACCTTGGTAGTATTATTAGTAAAGATGGTGGGAGCAGTGAAGATGTTAAATATAGAATAGTCAAGGCTCAGGGTGTTTTTTTACAGTTAAAAAAAGTCTGGAAGAATAGGAAGATAAGTCTGCAAACCAAGATTAGAATATTAGAAGCTACAGTGATGACAGTGGTCAAATATGGCTCTGAAGCATGGACGCTCCGAAAAGCGGATGAAAATTTGCTAGATGTTTTCTAGAGAAATTGCTTAAGGATTGTTCTGGGTACCCGGCTGACTGACCGTATTTCAAGCAATAGGCTTTACGAAAAATGTGGTTCAATACCGCTCTCTAGGGATATAATGATAGAAAGATTGAGGTGGCTAGGGCACGTTTTGCGGATGAAGGATGACAGATTGCCGAAGATTGTTCTTTTCGGCCAACCATCTAGGGCTAAACGGAAAGCAGGTTATCCCTGTCTGGGGTGGGAGGACATCATAAAGAAAGATTTAAAGGAAATGGGAAGTTCGGGGGTGGGTGTAAAAAGGGATGCTTTGAATAGACTGGGGTGGAGGAGGAGCGTGCATAGCTGTGTTGGCCTCGGGCGGCTTGGTGCTGCGGTGAGTTGTTAGTAGTAGTAGTAGTAGTAGTAGTAAATTAATGGATATATCACAATATCCTAACAATATTTTCCAACTCCCACCTAGTAACATTCATTTTCAGAGGATGCATTGATAATAGATGTAGGTTTTTAAGGTGTTATTGCACCTTTAAAAGGATAAAGAATAAAATGCCAAATTTAAGGAAAGACGAAGGGAGAGGATTCCAGGGGAGGGGGAACCGTCTGTGGGGGAGGAGATTCAGGCATACATTTATTGTTATCCATCCTCCATCCAAAGCTCACTGCTCGCCTCCGGGGAAGTGTCCAGTCCCCCTGAAAGGTTTCTTTTAGCCAAGGGTGCATTTTTTACTAAAATAGCAAAACACGGAAAGGAGTAGAAATTCTATTTCGAGAAATTCATGTTACCATCCACCCTGTGCGCTGTGGAGGGAGTTTGATCTGTGTCTGCTCTTTTTTGAGGGACGGAACCCGGCCATCCTACGCACAGTGAAGGAGTTTGGTCTAGGTCTACTCATTCCTGGGACGGAATCCGGGCTTCGGCTAAGCGATAAAAGAGGCTAAAAACGGTTTCGCTTGAGATAACATAAAAGGTAGTAGTAGGAAGTTATCATAGAAATTCTACGGCAACCGTCTAACGGTAGAGCATACCTGTTTCTAGCGCTCAGCTAGTGAGATTCGTGCCCTGGCAAAATTCCAGTCAATGATACATTGTTTTTCCGGAAGACCTCCCGGATTTCCCGTCATAAGGCTTAATATGAATGATGCAAGAGTATCTTACAAACAAGTCTAAAAGGACTCCATGGAACTCCAGCATGCCACATACACCAGCACATTGCGTATTTACGGCGATGTATATTCTAAGCAAAAATACCTAATGGGAGAGCTTGGAAGATCATCATGCGAGAAGGGCAGATGTCCAAACCATTAAAAAGTATACTTATGGTCCAGAGCGGAATGGTGCTGCGACCCTGTACTCAAACTAGCATCAGCTCTCCACATGACACCCCCCCCCCCTTTGAAAACAGAGAAGTCCCCTCTTTCTTTGCTAGTGTATAATACTCTAACTATTTCATCTCACAATGTTACACTATTACTCCCCCTTGTGACTTACCCCCGTCATCAACCCCAACCAAAAAAAACACTTTTCAGTCATTTCTCGTTAAAAATTCTATTTTCAACTCATTCATTTGGGTCTTTCGCAAACAATTCGTGCCACAGTATAGTAGAATAACTACTCTAAGACACCCCTCTGTCATCGCCCTTCTCCCCAAAAACACGTTTCAAACATTTCCCGTTAAAAATTTTATTTCAAGTCATTCATTTGGGCTTTCTCACGAGCAATTCGACCCACAGTACAGCACTATAACTACTCTAAGACACCCCTCTTTTATCGCCCCATCTCCCCAAAAACGCTTTTCAGACATTTGTCGTTAAAAATTTTATATCAAGTCACTCATTTGGGCTTTCTCGCGAGCAATTCGACCCACAGCACAGCACTATAGCTACTCTAAGAGACCCTTCTGTCATCGCCCCTATCTCCCCAAAAATAATTTTCAGACATTTCTTGTTAAAAATTTTATTTCAAGTCATTCATTCGGGTTTTTTCCCGAGCAATTCGGCCCTCAGTATCATCATATAACTACTCTAAGACACCCCTCTGTCATCCACCCCCCTCCCCACAAAACACTTCCCACATTTCTCGTTGAAAAATTTTATTTTCAAGTCATTCATTTGGGCTTTCTCGCGAGCAATTCGACCCACAGTACAGCACTATAACTACTCTAAGACATCCCTCTGTCATCGCCCCACCTCCCCACAAAACACTTCTCAGACATTTCTCTTAGAAATTTTATTTCAACTAATTCATACGGGTTTTTGCGAGCAATTCTTGCCATAGTACGGCACCATAACTACTCTAAGACACCCTTCTACCAACGTGCCTTCTCCCCAAAAACACTTTTCAGTCATTTCTCGTTAAAAATTTTATTTTCAACCCATTCATTTGGCTTTTTGCAAGCAATTCAGCCCACAGTACCAGACTATAAGTATTCTCTAGAATCCCTATAACACCTTCCATCATCATTGCAAGTGTCTTCTAACATTTGAAACACACACACAAACACAAAAAAAACACACACAAAAAAACACACACATAAACAAACAGCACACACACAAACAAAAACACACAAGAAACACTTAAACACACACACACACACAAAAAAAACACACACATACAAAAAAGAAAAACCACACACACAAAATAAACACACAAAACAACACACACACAAACAAAGACATAACACACACACACACAACACAACACATGCACATAAAGACACAAAAAGAAAAATACGCAAACACACACACATAAAAACACAAAAAAAAACAACAAACAAACAAAAAAACACACAAACAAAACACAAAACACAACACAAAACAACAAGAAACACACAACACACAAACACACAAACACAAAAACAGCAAACACAAACATACACACACACAAAACACACAAACACAACACACACAAACAAAAACACAAACAAAACAAAAACACACACAAAAACA